>PVJS01023022.1:0-29988 GCA_004027185.1 Glis glis | reverse complement strand
TTGGCTAGAAGGTGAGTTTCTTGTAGACAGCATATAGTTGGGTTATGCTTTTTGATCCACATTGCCAGTCTGTGCCTTTTAATTGGGGAGTTGAGTCCTTTGATATTCAATGTTATTATAGAGATATGATTTTTGTTTCCTATCATTTTTGAGTTTTATTTTCTATTTGCTGTGGTGACAAATCTCCTTGTTTAGTTGCCTCCCTGGTGGAGTTCACCTCTCCTGTGGTTCTGAAGATTGCTTGTTTTTCCTTCTTTGTGGTTTATTTCTTTCAGGATTTTCTCTAGTGTTGGCTTGGTCCTCATGAATTCTTTAAATGTTTGTTTATCATGGAACATTTTTATTTCTCCATCAATTTCAAATGATAGCTTTGCTAGATATTTCAGTCTTGGTTGGAAGTTGTTTTCTTCCAGGGTCCGGAGTTGACGGCCATTCACAGTCATAACTGTGAAGTAAGGAAAGACCTGTCAAACCCAGGGACGGCTAGTGCTTTGTCTAGCCAAAGAGTGGTTCTGGGACCTTCGGTGGAGGTCATGGAGGTGATTTTTGGCAATGACAACTTTTGTCATAGAGAAACTTCGGTGGCCATGGTGATTTGGTGGCAGCCACGGTGGTGGTGGCAGTTGTGGTTGCAGCGGGGATGACAACAATGAGTTTGGTAATAATAAAACTAGTTACAGAGGTGGAGGATGCTGCAGTGATATTAATCATTACAAAAAATGAAAATTCAAATTTTGGAGCCAGGCGTGATGTCGCACACCTATGATCCTAGTGTACTTCTCTGGATCTCAATCATTAAGAGGAAAGAGTTTGAAAGGGTCAGGGGTGGTGGGAGAGGGGAGAGTAGAGTTGGGAGAAAACATGTGGCAGCTTTCCCTCTACTGACAAGTTCCAGCGTCTGCTCCAGGAAGCCTTTCCGGACACCCCTGGCCCAAGTTGAATCTGGCGTGTGCCTTGCCCTCTCTGTTGAAAGTGCTGTCTGTTCAGCTAGGTTTTAAGTCCAGGAGGATAGACACTGCCTTGCATTTTTCATATCCAGAACTTGGCAGAAGTCACTAAGAGTCCTTGTCAGATTAATTCTCTGGTAGCACTGTGTGAGCTTGGGGGATCCGTGGTGACATCAGACCATATTACCAACCTCAGGTAAAGATGGCGTGGCACTAAGGATCTACCAGACTGAGGGCATCTAGGATGGCGCCTCGTCTCTCTGCCGGCCTGGACCTTCAGAGCGCACGTGGGGGTCACAGGCGCGGGAGTCTGAACGGCCTCTTCTCCCCGCCCTGGACTTGACTGGCCTCTCTCTCTCACAGGTACTCACTCTCTTTGCCTCAACTTCACTGTGAAATCTCAGGTCCAACCTGGACAGCCCCGGTGTGAAGTGCAGGGCTCCGTGGATCAGACTCCTGCCCTTCAGTATAACAGTGTCACCAAGGAGGCCACACCTTTGGGTCCTCTGAAAAAGGAGGTAAATGCCACGAATGCATGGACAACACTGACTGAAGAGCTGGACCACGTGGGGCAAGACCTCCAGATGCGGCTGCCTGACATCAAACCGGAGACAGACAAAACCGGGGGTAAGTATGGGATGGAGTGGAGAGATAGAGACAGACAGCAAGAGAGAGAAAGGGGCAGAGCATATGTAGGGAGGGGGCTTTGGATGTATTTGTGTAAAAGAGCTGAACATTAGCTGGGCACATTGGTGTACACCTATAATCCCAGTACTTGGGGGCTGAGACAGGAGGATCACAGGTTTGAGGCCAGCATTAGCAACTTAGTGAGGTTTCAGCAATTTAGCAAGACCCTGTTTCAAAATAAAAAATAAAATACGTCTAGGGGTGTATCTCAGAGGTAGAACATACACACATACACACACACACACACACACACACACACACACACACACATACACACATGCTGAAACATTGGCCAAACCTTAAAGGCACACGGGACTTAAATGAGCAAGTCAGGGAGAAAAGATTACAGGCCCTTAGATGTGCAGAGAAACACTTGGCCTTTTGGATCCATCAAGAGTGGAAGATGAGAGCCAGGTATGGTAGCGCACACCTGTAATCCCAGTACTTGAGAGGCTGAGGCAGGAAAATCGCAGGTTCAAGACCAGCCTCAGCAACTTAGCAAAACCCTGTTTCAAAATAAAAAATAAAAAGGGCTGGGGGTGTAGCTCAGAGGTAGAATGTCCCTAGGTTCTATCTCCAGTACCAAAATTAAAAATTAAAAAAATTAAAAAGAGTGGAAGATGATGATATTGTATGTGGCTTGCAGGTCATCCCACCTTGGAGGTCAAGATGTTTTGTCAGTTTGATGGGAAACAATGCATCAATGCATCCTTGTTGTTCAGCACTGATGGACAGAAATTTCTCTACTTTGATGCAAGGAGCAATAACTGGACAGTGATTCATCCTGGAGCCAGACGCGTGAAAGAGAAATGGGAGAATGACAGGGACCTGGGGCAGCATTTCACAAGGGTCTCCATGGGAGATTGCTGTTTCTGGCTCCAGGAATTCTTAGAGCACTGGAAGGAAATGCCAGGTATGTAGTTAACTGAGTTACCTACTCAGGGAAGGATGTAGGAGCACTCATTAAAGGTCTGATGACTTCCCTGTGCGAATGTTAGCGTGTGTGTGTAATGGATAATTTTATGGGCTGAATAATTGGTTGATTTCTTGGTGGGCTTCCTGTCTAGACAGTCAGTGATGGTGAGAGGCCACAAAGACCTCTCACCATCCTCTGTTGCCCGTCTCACCTTCCAATGTTTCTTCCTCAGCATAGAAGCTCCATTCTCCATTAAAAAATGATCTGGTCTGCCAGGCCTGGTGGCGTACACTTGTAATCCCAGTACTTGGGAGGCTGAGACAGGAGGATCCGGGTTTCACGGCCAGCCTCAGCTAGTTAGTGAGGCCCTCTGCAACTTAGTGAGACCCTGTTTGAAAATAAGGAATGAGAAATAGGGCTGGGGGTAAAGCTCAGAGGTAGAATGCCTCTGGGTTCAATCCCTAGTACTCCAAAAAAAAAAAAAGATCTGGTCACAGCCAGGCGTGCCAGACGTGGAGGTGCACGGCTATAATCCCAGTCCTTGGGAGGCTAAGACAGGAGGATCATAGGTTCGAGGCCAGCCTCAGCAACTTAGTGATACCCTCAGCAACTTAGCAAGACCCTGCTTCAAAATAAGTTAAAAGGGCCAGTGATGTACCTTGGAAGTAGAATGCCCCTGAGTTCAATATCTAGTACCAAAAAAAAAAAAAACTGAAGAAGAAAATCTTCCAGTCACTGATGGTCTGCTAACTGGTTCCCAAGTCTGTATGCATCACTGTAAACTTCCAGTCCTTCTCTTCTTCCTGTTACAGTAACCCTTCAACCAGCTCCAATGTCACTTACTAAGCTTTTACTAACTTCCCAGACAGAATCAAGCACCACCAATTGTGTCAATCTCCAAAAAGTTCTAACCACAGTAAACATGTCACATTGTGTGATAATTGGATGGGCATTTGCTGTCTCAGTAGTAACATGAGCTCCATGAGGACATGGCACAAACCCCCATTCATCCCTGCACCCCAGGACCTGGTAGAATAGTTGTCCCATAATGAGTCAATAAATCTGTGGGTCCCATGGGATGCCTGGAAGAAGATGGTGCTGAGGAAGGCATATTTTTTAGGTTTGATGGGGATTTTGCTCTTTTGTTTGTTTTAGCATCGACATCAGAGACCCCACATACCACCCAATCTCCAACTAACTCATGGACCATCGCTGGTATTGTCTTTGGAGTCCTAATTGGCATCGGAGTCCTAATTTTCATCGTAATCATAATTGTCATCGTCTTCTTGGTCTTTATGTTCTGTAAGAGGAGATGCACCATGGGAGGTGAGGAGCAGCCTGGCTTCTGGCTCTTGGGGAGGTGTTAGTCTGGCAAGGATTTGGGAGTGGGGCTCTACCAGTCTCACCCAAGCCCCTGGCCACTGTTTTATATCTCCACAGAAATCATGCCCTTTCTTAGTCTTGAGCCCCCACTCCACAGTCCGGCTGGGGTAACTGTTGTTGAGGTCAAGGAGGCTGGCCGAGGTAGCACAACAATGCAGTGAGAGGAGGAGCAAAACAAGAATCTCCTCTTAAGAGGAGGCAGGAGTCTAAGATTGGAAGAACCCGGGTGGGATGTTACCTTCTCACCATCCAGCCCAGGCTTCCCCCAGCACTTTGATGGGAAAGTTGTTTGCTAATCTCTAAGGAAAACATGATCTCGGTCAACACTCTTCCTTAATGTCATAGAAGCTGTTCCAATCTGTACTGCTTCTTCTCTGGTCCATGAGGAGGCAACATCGCTAGAACAACCCTTGATGGCGAGAACTGACTTTTGGCAACAGTCTTGCTGCCAGTCTAGAGATGGGTTTTCCAAGAAGCAGCTTCAGCTGAAGCTTCAGAATGCCTCACTTGCATGAGCCGCTACCATGGACCTTGAAAAGAGTCCTTACGACATGCTGACTTGGTCATTTTGAAAATTTTGCAAAAATAAGATATTTGCTCACAGTTAGGACTGCCAGTTTTACTCCGACACTCTTTCCAATAGACTTCCCTCCGTGTCGGCTGGAATTGGAATGGCTATTGACACTTTCATTTGTTTAGGAGGACAGTGAGTCAGGAATATATTTATTTTTGTTTAATGAAATTTATTTATGTGTTCACGCTTAATTTGGGGTACAGTTAAATTGGTGATGTATAGAACCCACAAGTCAACTGTGCCAACTCATTAGATGTCATGACACAAAAGATCAGGGCCACAGGGTGAGTTGACCTGTGGGTCAACATATGTATTAACATGTACTATGACATTTTGCACAGTAAAAAGGATAAAGTGTGATATATTTGTAACTGGAACATATAGAAATACAAACGAAATACAGAATAAACTACTGCTATAAAAAACATGAACAACTTTCATAGATAGGGACTATGACTATCTTACATCTCTAGCTCTAGATAGGAAAATGCCAGATACAAAAGATTATATACTCTATGATTCCATTAACACAATTTTTTTTTTTTTGCAGTACTGGGGATTGAACGCAGGGGCGTTCTACCTCCGCGCTATACCCCCGGCCGTATTTTTTTATGCTTTATTTTTGAAACCGGGTCTCACGAAGTTGCGGAGGGCCTCACTAGGTAGAGAGAGAGAGAGAGAGAGTGAGAGTGAGAGAGAGGGAGAGAGAGAGAGGAGAGAGGAGAGAGAGAGAGATAGATCACGCGCGCACGCATGCGTGCTGAGGTTGGCCGCGAACCCGGATCCTCTGGTCTCTGCCTCCCAAAGTACTGGGATTACAAGCGTGCGCCACCACGCCCGGCATTAACACAAAACTTTAAAACAAACAAAAGTGATCTTTGGTAATAGAAGTCAAAATAGTGGATTCCTGGGGTAATGATCTATAACTTGATCTGACAGGTGATTATGCAGGTAGATTCCATATTTCAAATACACCAAGCCCGGTGAGGTGATGCACACCTGTAATGCCAGAACTTAGGAGGCTGAGAAAGGAGGAGAGCAGTTTCAAAGCCAGCCTCAGCAACTTAGCAAGGCCCTCAGCAACTTAGCGAGAACCTGTTTCAAAATAAAAAACAGAATAGGGCTGGGCTTAGCTCACAGGTAGAACACCCCTGTGTTCAATACCCAGTATAAAAAAAAAGACAAGTACTTGTTTAAGAGGAGGGGCCTAATGAGAGGTCTTTAGATCATTGGGAGTATGCTCTCAAAGGGGATTGTGGGATTCTGGTCTCTTCCTCTCTCTTTCTTTTTCTCTCTCAGGACGGTCATTAAACGATAACAATCCCTCCTTCCAAGATGAACAGCCTCTGCACAGTCCCCAAAGCAATGGGCCAAGTGGTGATCAACTGGAACCTCTGAACCAGGCAACTTCATGAGCCAAAACAAACTTTTCTTTTTATAAGTTGACTGTCTCAGGCATTTGTTATAGTAACC
Organism: Glis glis; assembly: GCA_004027185.1. NCBI lineage: Eukaryota > Metazoa > Chordata > Mammalia > Rodentia > Gliridae > Glis > Glis glis. The sequence continues at coordinate 24,008 of PVJS01023022.1, read as the reverse complement.
GAAAGTTTACAAACACAACATACTATACTTTTATATTCTGTACAACATCAAAAAAAACACTGTGACAAAAAAACAACGTTGACAAATCTCACTGACTCTGTAGGATCTTATTCCTTGACAGCATAACAAGTCTCTCAGGAACCTAGTGAGACCCTGTTTCAAACTAAAAAATAGAGCTGAGCATGCTGGTGTGTGCTTGTAATCTCAGTACTTGGGAAGCTGAGACAGGAGGATTGTATGTTTGAGGATAGCCTCAGCAAGTAGTAAGACTCTCATCAACCTAATGAGACCCTGTTTCAAAATAAAAATAAAATAGGGCTAGGGGTATAGCCCGGAGGTAGAATGCCCCTTGGTTCAATCCCCAGTACCACACACACAAAAAAAATAAAATAAAATAGGGTTGGGGGTGTGGCTCAGAGGTAGAACTCCCCTTAGTTCAATTCCCAGTACTACAAAAATAAATAAACAAACAAAATATTAGTATTAATATTATCATAACGTTAGTATTAACACTAATGCTTATTGGTGTTAATATTTATTAGAATTAGTGTTATTAAATATTAGTTTTTATATTAGTCATAGTATTAATATTAGTATTAAGGTACTAGTATTTGCATTAATAATAATAAGGTACTAGTATTTGCATTAATAATATTCTTGTCAGGGATTTTAGATAATTGAGGAGAAACCATTGGAGCAATGAAGGGGGTGTAGGGGGAGGTGGGGGGAGGGAGAATCAATGAAGGAAACAGTTCCACTGAAGTTATGTACTTATGTGAAATTACCAATACCCATCTCAGTATCATGTATGGGGAAGGGGAGGGAGTGGGGAGGGAGCCGGGGGAAAGTTCACAAAGTGCTGTGTGCATGTATGTCCTTCTCACTCATAACTACATTATGATGTGAGACTACAATGCACCAATAAAGTATATTTTAAAAACATATTCTTGTCTTGATCTATGTGATGATCTATGTGATATATATATATATATATATATATATATATATGTGAAAATTCATCAGCTTGCACTTAAATTCATCCTACTTGATATTAAGACTTATCTTAAATTGATAATTGAACAGTGACCTTTGGCTGTGGTTTGAATGTCTGTCCCCTTTCAAACTCATATTGAACTTTATTCCCGGTGCAGCAGTATTGGGAGGTAGAGCCTAACTGGACATGTTTAGATGGTGAAGGCTCTGCCCTTGTGAATGATTAATGCTATTATCAGAGGACTGGGCTCCCCATAAAAGGATGAATCCAGCCCCTTTCTGCCATCTCTTGCTCTTTCTCATCCTCTCTTGCCCTTCTTTCCACCATGGGGTGACACATCATGAGGACCCTCACCAGAAGCCAGTAGTACCATGTTGTTGAATTTCCAGCCTTCAGAACCATGAGCCACAAAAACTTCTGTTTATAAATTACCCACTCTGTGACATTCTGTTACAGCAGCAGAAAACAAATTAAGACACATTTTGATGTAGATATAAGTAGGGTTCCCCAGGTGCCTCTACTTTCTTTCTGTGTCCTAACCAAAAATCACAGAGTGCCTTGACATCTCTATGACCCCACCAGTCACAGATTTTCCCAACAGGTTGATCGAGCCCAAGCCAGGGCGTTGAGTATTCCCAAAGCACTAATAAAGGTATTTCGGATGTTGCCCAAACCCTGAGGGAAACTGGCTTTGCCTTTGAGCCAAACTTCCTTAAACCTCATATAAATTCAAAACTCTGAGACCTTTCTGTGGACCTACCTAAGTAGAACATCTTTCCCTCACTATCTGCCTCAAGGACGCTGTAGCCCGCTCTGTAAACTGGTTCCCTTCACAAATGCTTTGGACTGATCCCCCTGGCATTTAGGGCTTCTTTCTTTGGAATTCCAGCTGGCCCTGTCTCAGGATGATTTGGGGCTCTCTTATGGGAACTCCCTTGCTGCCACTTGTGGGGTAATTCTGGCCACAGGTTTGGCCAGACACAACAACCCAGAAAGAAGAGACCCACTGTGGGCACTGTGAGGTCTGGCTGAGGCCTGGCGGGAGGAGGTTGAGAACAAAAGAACTCCAGCAGTGGCGGGAAAATGCTCCTGACCATCCCCCTGCCCCCAGCACCATAAATCTTCCTGTCCTGGCACCCTGCTAAGACCACCAATGAGAGAAGTCCACGACTGCCCTGCTCTCCCAACCCCCTAATACCCCATAAAAGGCCCCTAGTCTGTAAGGAAGGGGGCTTTCTGCTGACTCTCGTGGGCTCTCTCCCCAGTCAACCCCCCCTCCCGGGCTTCACTCCATTAAAGAGCCTGTTCTGCTCTGTAGAGCTGTGTATTTTCATTTCCTTCCTATTTCCTGACATTTGGTGCCGAAACCAGGAGGGTGACTGGCAGTCACGGTCCCTTGGCTAAAGAGATTTCTGGCTTGCCACCCTTCAGAACCACCACCACCACCCCCTCCCCCCGTTTCTCTTTCTTTCTCTCACACGGCTCCAGACCAGAAGGCCATTTTGCGGGTTCCAGATCCAATCGCCCAACACCCCCCAGATTCGTTGGTAAGTTTTGCCTTTTCTGCCTCTTGTTGGTACCCAAGAGGTTTCCGGGTAATCCCCCACCGCCTAATGGCCCACCTGGGACTTCCAGTCCCCCTCCGCCCTAAGGCTCTGGGACTCCTTCCCCCTCCAGGTCTCCCACCGCCTAACGGCCCTGGGATTTCCAGTCCCCCACCACCCTAAGACTCTGGGACCCCTACCCCCTCCGGGTCCCCCACCGCCTAACGGCCCTGGGATTTCCAGTCCCCCACCGCCCTATGGCTCTGGGATACCCCTTCCGGGTCCCCCACCGCCCTATGGCCCTGGGACCCCTCCTTCAGCCAGAACAGAAGTTTAAGGACGCTTAGCTCTCTGTTTCTGGCCCCTCCCATCTGCTTAGCAGGTGGCTTGTCAGGACTCCGCAGCTTTTAAAAAAGCCGCGTTTGTCCCTCCGGCATCTAGCTTACCAACCTATGCATTCCCAAATTCCAAAGACAACACTTAGGTAAATACATTATCCGGAACCGGCCAAATGACAGGAGGCTTTATTTTCAAGCTTTCTCTCCCCTCCACTCTTGCCCCTTGTTCTGTAAAAATCGCTTCCTCGGCCAAGTAATTCAACCGCTCCGCCCCCTGCATAGCTTGTCTCTCAACTGCCTCTCGGACCTGCCCGCTTGCTCTGCACGGCCAGCCTGGCCACAGCTCCCAGGTTCACGCCCTTTTGGGGGTGCTTGTTAACTTTCCCCTGCTCCATCCCTGCCGCCAGCCCCGACCGACCCCAGCGCCCTGCCCCACACATCTGCATACTCTCTGCCCACCCCCAGGGCAACTCTGCCGGTCCCGCCCTCCAGCCACCACAGCCACCTTGGCCCAGCCCCTTCCACCAGGGCCTGCTCTTTACACCTAGCTACAGCAAAAGCCACTCAGGGACGTCCTCCGGCTAGCCCCCTTCCCCACCCCCTGGGCCCTAGGCTTTTTTCCTCTTTCCAGCCTCTGGTAAACAAGACAGAGAAACACATCGGTGCCCAGGTGCACAGCCCAAGCCCTGAGATGGCCAGCCCCTCCAGTCCTCTCAACTCTGCCCCCACACCACATCCCGGGAAGTCCACGCCCCCTGCCTACTGCCAAAACTTGTGCAGCCCCTAGCCTTCTGGCTCCCAAACTTCAGCCCATGTTGTACAACATTCCCTGTGCCATTTCCTCAGCTACCACCCTGCCCACTCCGCCCACTCCCCCATAAATTTCAGCCCATAGGTCTACGCTCTATGCACCCTGCTTGCACCAGGATCATACCACCCACCTACTCCCAAACCTCTCCCACAGCCTGCCTGCGTGCCTGCCTGTGAACCTACCCGCGGGCTCAGGCCAGCTCTGCCACCTCCGCCCTGTCGGCACTCACCTTGGGGCTGTGCCCCTCCCCCCATCACCACTATGGACAGCCACTCCCAAACCTTTCCTAGTGGCCTGTCCCTGTCCCTCCTCCCCTCTGCCCACATGCCTGGTGCCAGTCCCCAGCCCAAGGCCTTGCTGTTACCGTTTGGAGTGATGCCTCGGGTTCTTGTTCTTAGCTAGTTTAGAAAAAGTTAGCCAGAACTACTGTTGCAAGCTTGAACAAAGTTTTTTTATTACAGAGAGAAACGGGGGACAGAGTAAGCAAAGCACTACGCCAGAGGAGACGCAGTGGAGTGCCTTGAAAGTAAGGCACTGAGGCCTTTGAACATACACAATTTTTATAAGAATTACTATCTTTTGTTTTTTATCTCACTTAACCAATAGTCTTCTTTTCCCACCAAAAGCAGAGGCAGATCGGCCAATTAAACCTTTTTTTTTTTGCTAGCCCCCTTTGTTCATCCTCACAGAGATAGATAGGTCCGATATCGCTGATTAACAGGTATTGCCTGGTTAACGAGGTCAGGGAGCTGTATGTTAAAAGCCCGCTTTATTCTTTGTTTTTATTTTTAGTAAAGTTTAAAGCATGCGTATTGCACACCTGTGTCCTTGGTGAATTCCCAGCATCTTCTTATTTCTATCTGCTAGAAGTTACTTATTATGTTGAAAACTTGTTTTATAATAAAGGAAAGAAAATAAACAGGAATATAGTCTTTTAAAGTATCAAAGATTTGGGACTATAACTATTTTGTGTTATTAGTAATTAACATTGGGTTAATATAGCTTGCTTTTTTATCTTTTAATGTTAGTCTTAGCTATTGTGAAAGTTTATAATTCTTTTTTAATTGCATGTGTCTGTGCTTGTACCATTCAGTGTCTAGCTGGGCTAACAGCCAACTTTTAGCTGACCAAGGTCAATCTTGGCTGCAGCTCTCGGCTGACAACTTAGAGACAGAGAAAAGGATTTTATTGTTCTGCCTGAGTATGAGAGCTTGTTCTCACTATTAGCAATTGATACCTATTAGTAATCAATGCGGGCCCAATCCCCATCATTGCTTCCTTGTCAGCCAGCTCAGGCCGCTAAAGCTCTGTGCTCTCATCATGACAGTCTGGGTTCCATTCCTGCTTAGTGACTTAACACCTGTAAAAAGTTATACTGCTTTTTCATACTCATTCTAAGGTAAATAATTCTAGGAAGAAGAACAGAACCGAGTCTGTGCAAGCACCTATGTAAATTTACAACAAGATATGGCTTTTATTACAGAAAATACGGCCATTTTCATTTTTTAACTTCATGAAAATTTAATTGGTTAAAAACAAAATGTAATTAAAGCTTTAACATGCTCCTGGCTTCTTAGGATTTAAAATAACATTTCAGCCAATTAAGTGGGCTTCTAAATGGCTTTACTTTGAGGACTTTACTAAAACACAACAAAGGTTGCTGGAAATATACATTGCTGTGATGACCCCTCTGACCACACTGACAGATAAACACCTGCCACACCACCAGAGCCCAAAAACAGAAGAAAACCAAATAAATAAAAAAATATGGTAGACCTGAAGAAATATTATGATAAAGTTAAAAAAAAGAGAGAGAAAGATGTTTTTCGATGAAAAAGAGTTTGTATGTCAAGATTTTTGTTCTAAATGACTAGTTTTCCCACAGGGTAAAAAAATATGAAAACAAAAAATCACAGGGTTAAGCAAGTCGCAGAGGGTTGGCGAAAGTTACATGTGATTTTGTAAAAAATAAGTATGTAATAAGGTTGGTTCTCATTAGATGTGTTGATTATATGTATTCCATCTTTAAAACAATTTGATTTTCTTAAGACACTAACCTACCTTTAACAAAGTTTTACAAAACCTATACCTTCCTGCTATAACGTCTTAAATATCTGTGTTCCCAAAATGTGGCCTAATTTCACTATGACCATTTTCCTTCCTAATAATTCTGTTTTATGTTTTTCCAAAGAAGCTATGTAACCGCTCCGTCACCTGCAAGACAGCTTAAAAGGTCTGGTGTAACTGATCTTCTGGGTATTCAAAAAGCTAAGACCTAGAGAAAAATCTGGAAATGAAAGGACTAAGGAAAAACAACCAATGTTTTGGCCCTAGTCCTCCAAGGTCAAATGGAACCCGGGAAATAAATGATGGGATTTCTAAGGGCTTTGTAAATTCTGGAAAGTCACCCAATCCCCCAAATAGGGAGATTGTGAGGACCCCAGAGATGGCGCCAACAACACATATTCTGTAAAAGGAAGGTCAACAGAGAGGAAAATGTCTTCTGTGCTTCAAGTGAAGCCAAGTGGTCACCAAGACATGACCTATCCTGACAGATGATAGAGGTAAAGCCTCACCAAGTCCCTAAAAGTAACCCTGAGAAGGCTTGACTGACCTTAACAGCAAAATTGTTAGATAAACACTTGTTTGTCCAACATAGGGCTACTGGCTTGGCCTTGGGTTCCCAGAAAAACAGTATAACCAGAGGCAAATGTGCTATTTCAGGGGTGACAAAAAGGATCTGTACAAAAGCCATTTATAAAGTACTTCTACCTTTAGACTCACAAGGAATAAGATATGACACCAATACCCAAAACCTCCCTCCAGTTAAGGCCTTATAAGATGTTGTAAACTAAAACCTGTCATTCTTAAGGTTTTACAGGTCCAGGACCATCGGACTTCTACCAAAAATGAAAATTCTTATTCCTATAAACTCCTGAAGGATCTGAGTCTTGTTCAAAATCTTACAGCCAAAAACCCTGTTTAAGCTAAGTTAAAGACAACATGATGGGTCTTTTTCAAGCTTTGTGCCACAAAAACTTCGCAGTGTTATATATAATGACTTATGGCCTATTACAAATGGGTTGGCTACTTGGCCTCTGGCTTAATGTAATCAATATTACCTTCTCCATCATTATCAACCCATTCATAGGTCACACACTCCCTACCCTCTGACTATAGTAACAACTTAAGTCCCTGGTCTCCAGCTCTTGTTGCAGGATTGTCAGCCACTTTATTGGCCATCCCCAGATTGCTTCGGAAAACATCGCCCTAAATACAGCCTCAGTGACCAACCTAATTACCTCAGAGACACAAGTCACCGATGGCACTGAACTAAATTTTAAAGATTTTTAGAATCATTGGCGCACATAGTATTAAATCACTAATTTGCTCTCAATTATCTGTTAACTGATCAAAGAGGAATGTGTGCCATTGCCAATACTTCCTAATACGTATATATCAACTCTTCGGGAGCAGTTAAAACCAGAATGGAGGACATCCTAAAACAAGCAAAATGGCTAAAAAAAAATTGCCAAATCTCTGGCACCCCAAATATAAAACAAATTCGTAATATAGTCCCATCCATTATCTTATGGCTGCTGCCTCTTTTAAACCATTAACCATATCAGTGCTCTCATATTTAATCCTTGTTTTCTAAAACTATTAACTAAATTCATCTCTTCTCATTTAGAGCTGATCAAGCTACAAATGGTCCTTCAAATAAAGCCTCATATAAACCTACAGACCCCAGTCTACCGTGGCCACCTAGATTGCCCACCTCCGATGGGGTCCTAACTGCTGCTGCCCCACTACATCCCCTCACAGCCCAAAGAACATCGCCCTGTGTCTCTAATGGCAGTTAGGGTCACCTAATTGGAGGGGGATTAAAAAAAATAAAAAGTAGGCAGGTAGGGCCAGAGATAAAAGAACTTTATTTCCTGAGAGACAACAATACTAACTTCCAAAACTCTTAAAAAGACCAGACCAGACCTCCCAAATGTCAAATAATAATGAGACACTCATTTTCCTCATCCTACTCTTTGAGCCATGCATGATCAATCTGATTATGTCGCAAATCCAAAAAAAATCACTAACCGCTCTGTTAATGAGGTTCTTCTCTTGCAGACCAAAGGCCAATACCTCCTCCTCCCAAACCCACAGGACCTCTGAAGACCCTCACAGTGCCTGCAACACAGCTTCCAGCCCCCGGTCTACCTTTGCCCCATTGTCATGCAGGAAGTAGCTAGATGAATCCAGCTGCCCATTTCCCAATATGAATATTATAAAACCTCTGGAATGTGGGCACTGTGAGGTCTGGCTGAGGCCTGGCCGGAGGAGGTTGAGAATAAAAGAACTCTAGCAGTGGCAGGAAAATGCTCCTGACCATCCCCCTGCCCCCAGCATCATAAATCTTCCTGTCCTGGCACCCTGCTAAGACCACCAATGAGAGAAGTCCATGACTTCCCTGCTCTCCCAACCCCCTAATGCCCCATAAGAGGCCCCTAGTCTATAAGGAAGGGGGCTTTCTGTTGACTCTCGTGGGCTCTCTCCCCAGTCACCCCCCCCCTCCCAGGCTTCACTCCATTAAAGAGCCTGTTCTGGTCTGTAGAGCTGTGTATTTTCATTTCCTTCCTATTTCTTAACACCCACAGGTCAGCAAACAGAATCCAGGTGTGGTGGTGTGCACCTAGAATCCCAGTACTTGGGAGGCTGAGACAAGAGGATCACAGGTTCAAAGGCAAGAAAATGGGTTTCTGTTTATTAGGGTGTTTGAAGGCAAGAAAATGGGTTTCTATTTATTAGGGTGTTTGGGGGGGCAGAACTCCTGAGGCAATTAGTTGTGGAAGAAAAAGAACTTCACCTTCCACCAGAACTCCAAAAGATCACACCTGTTGTTACACCCTCTGGCCAGCAGACTCCTTGTCTCCACTCTTTCCTGCTCCAGGAAGACCTGTCCCTAAGAAATTAACATCTCTGACTGAGGAAAAACTTCAAAGAAAGGAGGCATTTTCCCTGCTGAGTACTTCTAACCAACCCCCTCCCCATTTCCAGTGACTATAAGAAGAGACTGTAAGAATTCGGGGCTGCTGCTCTCACATCTTGAGGTGGCCCTCATTTCCCTAGCGTGTTTCCCTTTTCCTTACATTAAACCTCTGTCTTTTCTCTGACTGGCGGGTGTTGAAATTCTTTTCTATACAGACCCAAGGACCCTGGAGACCCTGAGATGAGTTTCCCCTTCCTAGGCCAGGGAACTCCTTAGGATCTTCGTGGAGCTATCGCGGAGCTATCGTGCTCACCCTGACAATAAGCAGTTCCCACTCACGCACCCGCACCCATCATACCTCATCGCACATCTTCATCACAACCATTCCCTCCCCCAGCAACCTTGTCCCCAGGGCCTGCTGGCTTCTGGCTTGCCTCCAGGCCTCCCCGTTCATGGTTATCCCATTCTCTGCATTAGTTGACATTTCCCATGTAGCCAAAACAGCAATCAGAGGCCTTTTCATATCAATCAGACCATTAGAAATTGAAAGCATATAACACTAAGCCTGAACAGTACATGAAATAATGGGTGTTTTCATGCATAGCAGCTCAGAATGCATTTCGGAGTACAATTTTCTAATATTCAAATATATAACAACTTCAATTTTAGAAAAAGTTTCCATTTTGCACCAAGAAGCATGTCTACATATGTTACTACAATACTTACTTTTGTAGCAAAAAGTGAAAACACCCTGGATATTTATTTTATTTTATTTTTTTTTTTGCGGTACCGGGGATTGAACGCAGGGGCGTTCTACCTCCGCGCTACACACCCCCGGCCCTATTTTTTATACTTTATTTTGAAACCGGGTCTCACGAAGTTGCAGAGCCAGGCATGGTGGCGCACGCTTGTAATCCCAGTACTTTGGGAGGCGGAGACCGGAGGATCCGGGTTCGAGGCCAGCCTCAGCTCTCTCGCTCTCTCTCTCCCTCTCACCCTGGATATTTATTACAAGGAAAACGAGCCAGGCACAGTGGCGCACACCTGTAATCACAGTACTTAGGAGGCTGAGACAGGAGGATCACAGGTTCAAGGCCAGCCTCAGCAACTTAGTGAGACCCTGTTTAAAAATAAAAAATAAAAAGGAGTAGGGGTGTAACTCAGAGGTAGACTGTCCCTGGGTTTAACCCCCAATACCAACAACAACAATAAAAGTAAGTCTTAGAAGCATCTTCCAATTTTAGCAATATAGTAGACTAGATGATTTGCCTCATGTTCTGGAATGGAAAATACTAGGTAAAACATTTTTTTTTAATCTTTTGAGACAGGCATGGTGGCACATGCTTGTAATTCCAGTATTTGGGAGGCTGAGACAGGAGGATTGCAGGTTCATGGCCAGCCTCAGCAACTTAGTGAGGCCCTCCACAAATTAGTGAGACCCTGTTTCAAAATAAAAAATAAAAATAAAGGGCTGGGGCTCAAGGTAGAATGCCCCTGGGTTCAATCTCCAGTACCACACACACAAAAAAATCTTTTGAAATAACACCAATGAGCTAGAAGAAATGTGTGGAAAATAAAAACAAAGTGAAAGCAAGAATAATGAAGGTAATCAAAAGAACTCTGGCTTTCAACCAAGAGTCCTAGAATCTCTTCATTGATGGCTGAAGATGTTGGAGGAAAGTAAAGCCTAAGTCCCAGCCTGGCAACTGTCGCACGAAACTGGGACCCCAAAGGGCTCCACGCTCAGTAAGAGGCTGATTGAGAAATAACTCACTGCACAGAAAAGAACAACAATAAAACTTGTTTGTCTGGACAGATGAGAATAGGACAAAAGGATTGGTATCCAGGTCTGCACTCAGAAACCGGAAGGAGATACAACTGTGCTCACTGAAAACCATCAAGAGGAAAGCCCAATACAAAATGAATGGGGTTGATCGAAGGTGTCTTCAGGTGACTAGAAGATACAAAGTCAAGGTGTAATAATATAACCTCAAACTCAGCTTGAAAGAACTCCCACAGAGCCTGAGGATGGTGCCCAGTGGTAGAGCTCTTGCCTACCATGCATGAGGTTCTGGATTCAATCCCCAGTATTGCTGGAAAAAAGAAAAAAAGAACTCCCACGGATCTCAGAGTACACAACAAAACACTATGCACCAGAAGTAATAGAATCAGACCCCCAGAAACTTCAGATATTGGAGTCATTAGCCATAAAATATGTTTGCTATGTTTTCTTTTTTTTTTTTTTTTCTATACCCCCAGCCCTACTTTTTATACTATATTTTGAAACCAGGTCTCACAAAGTTGCAAAGGGCCTCACTAAGTAGCTGAGGCTGGCCGCGAACCCGGATCCTCCGGTCTCTGCCTCCCAAGTACTAGGATTACAAGCGTGTGCCACCACGCCCAGCTTGCTATGTTTTCTTTAGAAAAGAGAATATTGACATATGAGTAAGGAATAAGAACTATGAAGAATTACACACAGATTTGGAAAAATAAATATAAACTAGAAATTAAAATGTAAAAACTGAATGGATATAGGACAGGGCCTTTTGTTCAGAGAAGTTGTTGGGACGAGAAGGGGCTGGCAAGGCCAGCAGCAGGTGACCTGCCCCAGCTCACTTGGTTCCACAACCCCACCTTAGGCATGCCCAGCCAGGCAGGAGGGAAGCAACCACCCTGCCACACAAAGTAATAAATGGTAGCTGGGCATGGCAATAATTGTTATTATTAGTAATAATAATAACAATAGTAATAATAATAATAAATGGTAGCCGGGTGTGGTGGCACATGCCTGTGATCCCAGTAGTTGAGAGGCTGAGACAGGAGGTGTCAAGGGCCGAGGCCTGTTTTAGAAGCACACTGAGATTATCATCTTGGACCAGCGCAGTTTGGATACATGGTATTTGGCTGGGTGGGAACTGTTCGCAAACGGACACATTCCAAGGGACCTAGTGTAATCTTCAAGGTGCTGTCTTTGATGTCGTCTCCACCCAGTAATGGTCAATCCCTCCTTCCCCTAAGTTTGTCACATGCCTGCCTCACTGACAATCTTTACTGTAACCTGAGATAATTGCTGATTTCTGTGTTTGATTAACTTTTAAAGTTCCTATAAAAATAAGGCCCTGGCTATAGAAGGCCGGGAGAATTTGCCATCTCTATCTCCTCCCTGATCCCCCAATTATTAAATGTAATTATTTTGCAAATTACCATATCAGACTTCGTGTTGTTTCGTGCGAGAAGACCATTGTTAGGAAGCTGCCTGGTGCAGCGATGACTGTCTGTAGCAGGAACCACAGATTTCAGGAAGCTGTCTGGGCAGTGACCGACTGTGGCTGGAACCACAGACTATTTGTCAGGAATCTGCTTGGTGCAGCGACCTTCTGTGGCTGGAACCACAGACTATTTTTCAGGAAGCTGCTTGGTGCAGCGACCTTCTGTGGCAGGAACCACGGAGTAGATCGTCCGCCGGAGCTACCGCAATAAGGAGGGTCACAGGTTCAATGTCAGCCTCAACAACTTAGCAAGACCCTGCTTCAAAACAAAAAATAAAAAGGGCTGGGGGTGTACCTTGGAGGTAGAATTCTTCTGGGTTCAATCCCCAGTACCGCAAAAGAAAAAAAAAAGATAAACGTTATGTGTAAATAAAAATAAAGAAGTTGAGAGCTTAAAATTACTTGAAAATATTTGCCTTCTAATGTAACAAACGGATCCACTGGAATTCAGGATTTACACCTTGAGCTAGAGGATTGAACGCTCTTTAGCTGAAGAGGGAACTTGTCCTTTATCAGAAATGCAAATTAGGACCTGCCTAGTTATGTCTAAATTCAGTGTGCTATGGGAGGTAGTGCTTACAAGTTTGAAAATGATTTGGGACCCATTAGAACCCTCCACCTGCACAAACTGGATGAACTTGACTACCTTGTAAGGGCTCACTGTATATAAATTCTGTCCATTCGTTGGTGCACTTCGTGGGCTACCAGATTTCAGCTGAAGCAACAGGTCTCTCTGCTAATAAATGTCACCCAAGAGGAACTAAGCCACCGGGTGTGGTGGCACATGCTTAGAATCCCAGTACTTGGGAGGCTGAGATAGGAGGATCCAGGTTTGCAGCCAGCCTCAGCAACTTAGTGAGGCCCTGCACAACTTAGTGAGACCCTGTCTCAAAATAAAAGAATAAAAGGGCCGGAGGTATAGCTTAGAGGTAGAATGCCCCTGGGTTCCATCCCCTGTGCCACACACACACACACACACACACACACACACACACACACACACATACACACACACACAAAGAGGAACTAAAACCAGAGGCACTGATACGGCATTACTTGTCACTGGGAAGCAATTGATAAAAGTGACACTTTCCTGTTGATTTTTGTTTGTTTGTTTGTTTTGCTTTCTTTTGTGGTACTGGAGATTGAGCCCGGGGTGTTCTATCTCTGAGCTATACCCCCAATCCTATTTTACTTTTTATTTTGAAACAGTGTCTCACTAAGTTGCTAAGTGAGGGCCTCGCTAAGGTGCTGAGGCCAGTGCTTCAAGGAAGCCACGCTACGTGGAAAGGCCATACATTGGTAGTAAAGTCAGCAGGCCTAGGCACCAAATCATCCCAGCCCAGGCCTCAGACATGCTAGTAAAGAAATCCCCGTACAATTCCAGACCACAGGCATTGAGTTACCACCAGAGACCATCCTTACTGTGTCCTTTCCAAACTCCTGACCCACAGAATCCATGAGGATGCCTAAAATGGTAGTGGTTTTAGATCAATGTTTGGGTTTTTTTTCTCTTTTTTTTTTATGGGGAGGGAGGATTTAAGTTTGGGTTTTTTTTTTTTTAACAAAACAAAAGTAATCAGAGTAACCTTCAAAGCACCAGGAAAGTATAACCAAGAAAAAAGGAGTCAATAAAAACAAAACTCTGCCCAGTACTTGTGAAGTGCCAAGTTCATGATCTCACCAAAGACCACCAGGAGCCAATTCCAATGCAAAACACACGAGGGTCCTTTATTCAAGCTCGAGCTTGGGCTCCTACTGTGCACCAACGCAGTGGTCACAGGGAGAAGCCCCTTGCTCTCCGAGAACAAAGCTTTTATCCCCCTAGGAGGCAGCCCACCCCACCTTTACATTGATAGGTTAGTTTAAAACATAAGCTTGTTGGCGTTCCCTGGTTGGTTTAATTTCCGCGCCTTAGGTAGGGGTCATCGTTAGGGAAGAGTTAACTTTATATGGTGACCTTTTAGCTGATTGGTTGGGCCCACACTACCTTTCCCAGGAACGTCCAGGATGGGTGGGGGTTTTCTAAACCCAGGTGTGCTTGACACCGATTGGCTGTTTCTGGGGGTTGCTAGGGACAAGATCAGATTAGCATACTTAATGGTTTCTACAGGGTGTGGGGCAACAGACTATAGAAACTAAACTCCTAGAAAACAGATACTTAGGCCTGTCATGGCTTGACTTGGTTCTTCATCCCCCCCTCTGACTAGTAACTAGTAGAGCCAATCATGGCTCACGAGTTGTTAATCCAATTGTACTTGGGGGTTGATATTGGGACCGCAGGACCATGAGCTGGACTGTGTTCATGCGATCCTTTACAAATTTAACAAGCCTGTTTAGAATACATGGGCCAGTGTTAAAATCAGCAACAGGATAAACAGGGGTCCTAAGAGGGTGGATATCAAGGTGGTGAGCCAGGGGGAGCTATTAAAAAGGGATTCAAACCATCCTTGGGTTTCTTCTTGTTCTCTTTTCCTTTTTGCTAAACTTTCTCTGACCTTTGCCAAAGTTTCCCGTACGACACCAGAGCGATCTACATAAAAACAACATTCTTCACCCAGAGCGGCACATAGACCTCCTTGTTGTAAGAAGACTAGGTCGGGGCCGCGTCTGTTTTGTAGAACGACTTCTGCCAATGATGACAGGGATTCTTGGAGATGTGAAATAGACTGTTCTAATCTCTCTATGTCTACGTCAATGGCCGCTCTGAGGCTGGAGTAGTGCTGGCCCTGAGTGGCTAGCGAGGCTATCCCTGTGCTCGCTCCAGCCAGGCCCAGTCCCAGCAATACACTCAGGGTCAGAGCAGTGATCGGTTCTCTTTTAAAACGGGTTGGTGTTCTTTCGAGTAGCTTGAACACCTCTTCTCCTGAATGATATATTATTCTGGGGACTAATTGCACCAATACACAATATCCCCCGGTGGATCTTAGGACAGAGGTTTGGACACAGGGAGTTAGTCCTGTGGAACAAGCCCACCAGTTGTCTGGGGGTGGGATTAGGTACCTGTCTTCTTGCAGCTCTGCAGAGGTCTGATTGCATAGGTGCTGGTGGCTATGAGGAACTCGCCCCACACATTGCCCTTGCCCAAACACGGACTGTAAAGTTAAAGTACCCTCAGAGGTCCATCTGCACTGAGAATTTGACATTTCAACTGAGAAATTGCCCATCATTGCTATGCCTTCATAATAAGGAGGCGCCGCGTCATAACATAACCAGCAGGATTGTGTTTTCTCGGGCAGGGTGGCATTAAGGACCTGAAATGACCGTTCTAAGAGCACTATTAAAGGGTCAACATCATCGATGGATTTTGGCCCAGATTCAAAATCTGTGGGCCTGGGGTTTCCTGAGTCTGAGGCTAATGTATTCATCACATTCCCCAGGCCAGCTGGAGGGAGTTGAGTGGGAAGGAGAGTGGGCCGAATAGGCTGGACCTTTTGCATTATCACTTTATTCGGCCCTATGCTAATTCCGGGCATCTGCACTGTTAATTGGACTTGGAATAAGGCCCTTCGGTCATGGGAGGCTTGTTTATAGATTCGGAGCCCCCAGACTAACCCTAAGCTGCGCCATCGGTTGTCTTTCTTGCCTTTTTCTGTAAACTGAATACGCACCAGATTGGGGGGGCTACTATCTATGAGACTCATTTGTATTAGATCATCTTTGTAAGGGGGTGTCCACCAAATATGGCCGGTAGAGACACAGGCCCAGGACGCACAATAATATTGGCTCCTCCCCCCGCAACGCTTTCTTTGGACCCTTTCCGTCACATGACCAGGGCAAACATAAAAATATCGATTAGGGGGGCCAGGGATATAAAAACTGGCTGCGCCGAACCCCAGGTTGGGGGAGTTATGAGTTAACGATGGCTTAGGCCATGGATCGAACCCGACCAGATCATCAATGTTAAAGATTAAATTGGGGAACCATGTGTTCACAGGTGCAGTTCTGGATGCCGCAGTGAGCACCTCACCCGTCGAGAGGCTGGTCACTTGCCATGTCAGGTTCAGTGGCCGATGTGGGTTTGAGCTCCCACCGGGTGGCAGGCACCAGAGGATGAGGCAGACGGTCTACCAGGGCAATCGACGTCCAGTTTTCTCCTGTGGAGCTTGATCTTCAGAGGATTGTCGTGGTGTCTGGAAGCTTCCACATCAGCTGGTTCTCACCGGCGGGGAAGTCGTTTGGGGCTGGTTGGACGTGAGTATGATGAACCCAGGAGGCGATTCTGTCGACCTTGAGAGCGGTGGGCGTCATCAGAATCACCACGTAGGGTCCCTTCCATCGTGGCTCGAGGGTTTCTCGCCCATGTCTCTTCACTAGCACCCAGTCACCAGGCCTGTAAGGATGGGGGTCAGGGGGAGGACCATTTTCATAAATCTCTCTTAAGCTTGGCCATAGTTTTCCATGGACCTGTTGTATGGCTTCCAGTGCCTGCAAGATTCCTTTATCATTATTCATGGTTATCAATTCAGTTTTAATATTAGGGATTATAGGTGGTGCTGTCCCATACATTATTTCAAAGGGGGTCAGCCCCATTTTATAGGGGGAATTGCGCACTCGAAAGAGCGTGAAAGGAAGGAGAGCCACCCAGTCCTTACCGCCAGCCTCAGTGGATAATTTAATTAAGGTCTCTTTTAGAGTTCTATTCATTCTTTCTACCTGTCCTGAACTTTGGGGCCTATAGGCACAATGCAATTTCCAATCGGCCCCCAAGTTTTCCATCAGTCCCTGCGTTACTCTAGAGGCAAAAGCTAGACCATTGTCTGATCCTATCATAGCTGGAAACCCATACCTAGGCAAGATTTCTTCCAGTAATTTCTTTACTACTACCTGGGCTATTTCTTTTTTCATGGGGAAAGCTTCCGGCCATCCCGAGAAGGTGTCTATAAAGACCAAAAGGTATTTGTACCCGTACTTGCCGGGTCTTACCTCCGTGAAGTCCACTTCCCAGTAGGCCCCCGGTTTGGTACCTCTCAGTCTGGTGCCTGTAGCTGAAACAACTTTATTCTTAAAAGCATTAGTTAGTTGGCAGGTTGTGCAACCGGACACAATATTTTCTATTTTAGAGTTGACATTTCTGATTTTTACATTAGCGTTTCGTAGGAGGTCTTGCATTTTCCTGATGCCCATGTGAGTGGAGTTGTGAATCTTCCTTAGGAAAGACTCGCCTAACAATTCAGGCAAGATTATTCGTTTATCAGCAGTCCAATACCAGTTGTTGGAATGCTCGACCATTGGTAGGTCATTAAGCCATCTAAGGTCCTCTTCAGTGTACTTAGGTTTATCCGGCAGGCAGGGGACCCCCGGATCGGGTAATAACTCTGGCAAGAGATGACTCACTTCTACGGCCACTTGTTTGGCCGCTCTATCTGCCAGATTATTCCCTCGTGCCACAGGCGTGTCAGATTTTTGGTGATCAGGACAGTGAACTATGGCCAGTCTTTTGGGCAGCCAGAGAGCTGCAAGCAGAGCCAAGATTTCGTCTTTATTTTTAATAGTTTTTCCTTCAGCTGTGAGTAGGCCCCTCTCCTTGTATATAGCCCCATGTACATGGGCTGTAGCAAACGCATACCGGCTGTCAGTATACACAGTCAAGTTCTTGTTTTTCCCCAACTCAAGCGCCTTAGTCAATGCTATGAGCTCTGCTTTCTGAGCGAGGTACCTGTTGGTAATGCCTGTGCCCACATGACCTCATTCTTGGTTACCACTGCTGCCCCTGCATACCTTTGTCCATCTTGAACAAAACTGCTGCCATCCGTATACCACACCTCAGATGGGGCCGACAATGGCTGATCTGACAAATCAGCTCTGATCCCGTGCACCTGGGCAAAGATCTCCATGCAGTCGTGTAACGGTTCATCCAGGTCGGGGTCAGGCAGTAACATGGCTGGGTTCAGGGCAGCAGGGGCCTGGAAAACAATTCTGGAGGGATTAAGCAATAGTCCTTGACATTTATGCGGGCATTACTTAGCCATCTGTCCAGAGATTGCCTTAGGGTGTTTTCGATAGCATGTGGGGTGGTTATAGACAGTTCCTGCCCCAGAGTAATCTTGTTGGCATCTTTCACAATCTGGGCAGTAGCTGCAATCATGCGCAGGCAAGGGGGCCACCCAGCAGCTACAGGATCTAATTTTTTTGACAAGTAGGCCACTGGTCTTCTCCACGGGCCTAAGTACTGGGTTAAGACTCCCTTTGCAATGTCCCTGCTTTCATCTATGAACAAGTGGAAGGGCTTCATTACGTCTGGCAGTCCCAGGGCTGGGGCCGCTAATAGGGCAGCCTTAATCTCCGTAAAGGACTGTTCCATCTCTTCTGTCCATTTAAAGGCTGGCCCTTCTTTGGTAGCTGCACACAGGGGTTTTGCCAGCTCCACAAACCCAGGGACCCAAAGTCTGCAGTAGCCCGCAGACCCCAGAAACTCACGTACTTGTTTTCGACTTTGGGGTCTGGGTATCCTTAGGACAGTTTCTTTGCGGGCCTTTGTCAACCATCTCTGCCCTCCCTTGAGCTGGTACCCCAGATAAATTACCTCTGTCATGCAGATTTGAGCCTTCTTGGCAGAAGCTCGGTATCCAAGGCTTCCAAGGGTTCGTAACAGTCCTGCAGTGCCCTCCTTGCACTCTTCCTTAGTGTTGGTAGCTATTAAGAGATCATCTACATACTGCAAAAGGGTAACTTTAGGGTGTTTAGCTCGATATTCACGAAGGTCTTCATGCAAGGCCTCATCGAAGATGGTGGGGGAGTTCTTAAACCCCTGCGGCAGTCTCATCCATGTGAGCTGTCCGCTGATTCCTCTCTGGGGGTCTGACCACTCAAAAGCAAACAGTTTTTGACTTTTTGTAGCCAGAGGCAAAGTAAAGAACGCATCTCGAAGGTCGAGGATTGTATACCACCGTTTCTCAGGGGAGAGGGAGCTGAGAAGGGTATACGGGTTAGGCACTGTGGGGTGGATGTCCTCCACCCTTTTGTTAACTTCCCGTAGGTCCTGTACAGGCCTGTAATTACTCGAGTTAGGCTTGCGGACCGGCAGCAATGGAGTGTTCCAGCTAGAACGGCACGGTTGCAACACACCTAAGTCCAATAGCTGGTGAATGTGGGGCGTAATCCCCTTTCAGGCCTCTAGTGACATTGGGTATTGTCGGACACGGACAGGCTCGGCGCTGGCCTTGAGTTCAACTACTATTGGCGGCCGGTACTTTGCCAAACCCATTCCCCCGCTCTCTACCCAATCCTGAGAAAAAGTCTGCAGCCAGTAATCAATGTCTCCAGCTGGCGGCATAGGCTGTTAATGTAGCCGGTACTCATCATGTAGGTTAATTGTCAGCACGTGTAGGGGCTGTCCTTTTGGGCCAGATACAGACACCCCTTCAGACTTGAAAGTAATTTGCGCCCCAACTTTCGTTAGGAAGTCCCTTCCCAACAATGGGTACAGGCAATCAGGGATGACTATGAACGAGTGGGATACCCGGCCCACGCCTAGGTCCACTGTTCTTCGGGTAGTCCATGAATATTGACTCATCCCTGTTGCTCCCTGTACCCAAGACTTTTTAGTTGAAAATTTGCCTTTTGGCTCTGTCAGGACCGAGTGCTGTGCACCGGTGTCTACTAAAAATTCAACTGGATCCCCCTCCACTTTGAGCGTTACCCTGGGTTCGGGGAGGGGTGCCGAACCCCGACCTCCCTAATCACTCAGTTGCCCCTCCTCTGCCAACAGTAGGGCTGACTGTTTCGGAGGTCTCGTGTTCAGTGGCAGGGGTTTCTGAGGTCGATCTGGGCATTCTCTGGCCCAATGACCCATTTTCTTGCAGTTAGCACATTGGTTTCTATTGAGCTTTACTCGGTTGGGGATCTCCTTACCTCCATCTGAGGCTAGATGGCGCACTCGCCGCTCTTGTCGTCTTCTGTCGTCTGGAGGTCTGGTGCTTGCCAGGAGAATACGTGCCAGGTTCTGATTCTCGGCGGCTAGAGCTCTCCTGTCTGCGGCCCGCTCTGTTGTTCTGGTTTTTTGTTCTTCTTCTCTTATCCTGTCCGCCCGTTCTCTTTCTTCCACCCTAATACGTTCTTCCCGTTCTTCGGGACTCTCTCTGTTGTTATACACTTTTTCTGCTACAGCTACTAAATCTTGTATCGTTTTTTCACCTAGTCTGTCTAGATTTTGTAATTTTTTTCTAATGACCAGGGCACTTTGGCTTACAAAGTGTGTTATAAGAGTTCCTCTATGCTCGGGCAGATCAGGGTCCCAGGGAGTGTACTGTTTAAAGGCATCGGTTAGTCGCTGTAGGAAAACTGCCGAACTTTCATCCCTTTCTTGTTGTACACTAATTTTGCCAAATTTGTGGGCCTCCTTGCAGCAGCCCTGAGGCCCCCCATTAGAGCCTGGCGGTAGACTCGGAGCCTCTCCTTACCTTCTGCTGTGTTGTGGTCCCAGTTTGGTCACATGAGGGGGAACCCGCGCTCGATGATGGCTGGGTTGGTAGTGGGCAGTCCATCCTCGCCCAGGACTGCCTTGCAGGCTTCGTTGAGAATTCTCTCCCATTCCTCAGTGGTAAATAAAACCTGTAAAATTTGCTGAATATCATCCCAAGTGGGCTGATGGGTAAATAATATCATGCCAATCAACCGTATTAGCCCATTGGGGTCCTCGGAAAAACTCTTATTTTGATTTTTCCAATTATATAGGTCACTAGTTGCAAAAGGCCAATAATACATTTGTTGGTTCCCATCGTCATCAGGGGGCCCTGCAACTCGGAGTGGCAATGCGGTGGAATCAGCCGCAGTTTGGGTGGGTAAACTGAGCCCTTTCTGGGTTCTGCCTCGCATTCCTGCCGCTGGCCCCAAGGGGACAGTCGCATTCAGGTTTCTCTCAGGCAGTGCGGCTGCTCCTGCTCCCCCACAGCCCACTAGTGCCACTTCCTCATTCCTTGGGACAATAGGATGGTATGAGGGGGCTGGGATTTTGTGGAGGGAAAAGCTCTTCCTCCTCCGTTCCCCCCGTAGCACCGGGTACATGGGTGCAGATGGCATTTTTGCCCTTTCAGTTTCCTTGCGTGGTTTCTCTTCCCTAGCCACGAAGATAGTAGCTGGGGCCCTAGGGACTAATGACTTCAACCACGCGGGGGGATCTGTTACCAAGTCCTCCCACACTAGGATATAAGGAATTTGGTCAGTGTGACCACCGCGGCCAGGTTTAAAAATGACCTCTTTCATTCGCTGGATCAAGCTCAAGTCAAAAGTTCCTTCCACAGGCCATCCAACATTGAAGGTCGGCCACTCGGACTGGCAAAGAGTTACAAACTTCCCCTTCTTTACTTCCACGCCTAGATTATGAGCCCTGGTCTTAACCTCCTTAAACTGGCCGACCAAAACTGACAAAGGGGTTACCAGACTCTGCCCCATGTTTCTACTGTAGGGTTTTCACAAACACGTTAATCCTAAAGTATAAAGGGTGGAAACAGCAATTAGACTAACAAGCAAATGTTCAATTCCAGAGTACTCAGGTGACAACTCGAACCATATTACTATCAAAGTGATCAACAAGACACACATACACACAACAATCCAAACTCCCGGGAGCAGAAAACCACACATCCAATTACTCGGTGGGACTCGAACCCACCGGTCACAGTACACTGTGAGGGTGACCTGCTCTACCTGATAGGAGAGACCCTCCACTCTACGGGAGCGACCCGTTAATCCTCAGCCTACCCAAGGGAGTCCAGAACGTCTTCTGGATCTCCCGGCCAGCCGCGGGCCCGTCAGCCTGTGTTTGTGCTAACCCTAAAAGGCTTTTGCTCAGTGGGACTCGAACCCACGATTGCAATAAAGAGCTCTTTATTCTTAGCAAATGCCGCACGGTCACAAGAGGGAAGCACCAGACAACTAAACAAAAAAAAAAAACCCGCAATCAACAAGACAAAGACAATTCACTCACAAACAAAAAAAACAATCAACAAGACAAAGACAGTTCACTCATAGTTCTGCCAGCCGAAACCCTCCGGTCAGGGTCCCAGGTGTCCTTGGGGGGGTCCTGGACGAGCCCCCAGATGAAGTGCCAAGTTCGTGATCCCACCAAAGACCACCAGGAGCCGATTCCGATGCAAAACACACGAGGGTCCTTTATTCAAGCTCGAGCTTGGGCTCCTACCGTGCACCAACGCAGTGGTCACAGGGAGAAGCCCCTTGCTCTCCAAGAACAAAGCTTTTATCCTCCTAGGAGGCAGCCCATCCCACCTTTACATTGATAGGTTAGTTTAAAACATAAGCTTGTTGGCGTTCCCTGGTTGGTTTAATTTTCCCGCCTTAGGTAGGGGTCATCGTTAGGGAAGAGTTAACTTTATATGGTGACCTTTTAGCTGATTGGTTGGGCCCACACTACCTTTCCCAGGAACGTCCAGGATGGGTGAGGGTTTTCTAAACCCAGGTGTGCTTGACACCGATTGGCTGTTTCTAGGGGTTGCTAGGGACAAGATCAGATTAGCATACTTAATGGTTTCTACAGGGTGTGGGGCAACAGGCTATAGAAACTTAACTCCTAGAAAACAGATATTTAGGCCTATCCTACTTAAAGCTTTAACTAAAGCCTGTCATGGCTTCACTTGGTTCTTCACTTGGGAGGCTGAGACAGGAGGATCACAGGTTCGAGGCCAGCCTCAGCTACTTAGTGAGGCCCTCCACAACTTAGTGAGACACTGTTTCAAAATAAAGAATAAAAAATAGGGCTGGGGATGTAGCTCAGAGGTAGGTTCAATCCCCAGTACTGAAAAAAAAAAAAACAATTCTGAAATAGTACAGGAATTTAGCAAGCAAAGCTTTTCTGGGTACACAGTCACATCATGTGCAAGGAGAAACTCCTTTGTCCCCACTCCTCTCCAGTATCTTGCCCCTACCCTTTTCCTACCACCTATTCAATCAGAAATACTATCAGCTTCCTATATTTTACAGGGAGGCACCATACAAATTTATTTGCTTGGGCATTGAGTGCTGCTCAATGAAAAATTAGAGCATAAATTCCAGCTTGTGGGCAAAGGGAATGATTTCCAGACTGACAAGAAAGAATAAACACTAATTAAGGGAAGAATGGGCATTAGAGAGTCTTAATTACTCTCAGTGAGCCCAGACTTCCTGGTCCAAATGAATGACAGTCCTGGGTAACAATTTGCAAATGAGAGCACTAGACCAGTGTTGATGATCATTGGTGTGCCAAGAATATATAATGAGGAAAGAATAGTCTCTTCAACAAGTGCTATTGGGTAAACTGAGTGTCCACACGCAAAAGGATAAAACTAGACTCTACCCAACAATTAACGCAAAAGGGATTAAAGATTTAAATGTGGCCAGGCGTGGTGGCACACGCTTGTAATCCCAGTACTTGGGAGGCTGAGACAGGAGGATCGCAGGTTCGCAGCCAGCCTCAGCTACTTAGTGAGACCCTCTGCAACTTAGTGAGACCCTGTTTCAAAATAAAGAATAAAAAATAGGGCTGGGGTGTAACTCGGAGGTAAAATGCCCCTGGGTTCAATCCCCAGTACTGCAAAAAAAAAAAAAAGATTTAAATGTAAGATCCAAAATGGTAAAACTATTAGAAGAAAATACAGAGGAAAATCTTCTCAATGTTGGTCTCCCTAATAAATTTTTAGACATGATACCAATCTCAATGTTCACTGACAGATAAATAAAGAAAATGTCACACACACACACACACACACACACACACACACACATACACACACATAGAAATGTTTTACAGACATTAAAAAAGGAGGAAATCCTGACATATACAACAACATGGAAGATCCTTGAGGACATTATACTAATGAAGTAAACTAGACACAGAAAAGCAAACACTCTATGATCTCATTTGTATATGGAATCTAAGAAAGTGAAACCCCCATAGAATCAGGGGTTAGAATGGTGGCTGTCAGGGGTGGGGAAGAGGTTGATCAAAGGGAACAAACTTTCAGTTGTGAGATGAATAAGTTCTGGGGATCTAATGTATAACATGATGACTATAGTCAGAATAGATCTTAAATGCCCTGACCACACACACACACACACACACACACACACACTCA
>PVJS01023021.1:0-21783 GCA_004027185.1 Glis glis | reverse complement strand
AGGAGATGAGGTCTTTGGGAGGTGATTAGGCCACGGGTGGAATCCTCATGATGAAATTAGTCTCCTTATAAAAAAAACCCCAGAGCCAGGCGTGGTGGCGCACGCTTATAATCCCAGTACTTGGGAGGCTGAGACCGGAGGATCTGGGTTTGCGGCCAGCCTCAGCTACTTAGTGAGGCCCTCTGCAACTTAGTGAGACCCTGTTTCAAAAAACAGAACAAAAAATAGGGCTGGGGGTGTAGCTCGGAGGTAGAATGCCCCTGGGTTCAATCCCCAGTACTGCAAAAAATAAATAAATAAATAAAAAATAAAAAAAAATTAAAGAGACCCCAGAGGACTGCTTTGGCTACATGAGGACACAGCAAAAAGATGGCCAGGAAGTGGGCCCTCCCCAGACACTGAAGCTGCCCACACTGTATACGGAATGTCCCAGTCCCCAGAACCGTGAGAAACAGGTATCTGTTGTTTATAGGCCATCCGCTCTATGCTATTTTTGTTACAACAGTTCAGACTAAAACACTCACTTTTGAAAATTTTTGAAAAACATTTGACCTTGTGGATCACATTGCCTTACAAGGAACCCACACAGATAAACGGCCCTGGAATGCAGGCCTCATTAGCTTCTCAGTATCCACTGATTCCCCCATTTCCTCTGCTCAGCAGAGAAATCAAAACATCTTTCCACTTGGTGCCTAAACCCAAGAAGAAATAGCCCTTCAGTGACATCAGTAAGTCAGCAAGTAAACCAAATCTTATTCTTACACGTAACAGATATTTATTCTGTCCTAACACATGTCAGAGCTTGTATTAGGCTCAGAGGGAATAACTGAACAAAGCAGAGATCTTCTGCTGCTAGAGTGTTGATCTGAATGTCCCCCAAAGGCCCATGTGTTAAAGGCTTGGTCCCAGCCCATGACGCTATTGGAGGTGGTGGAACCTTTAAGGGGTGGGGCCTAGTGTAGGGAAGTTAGGTCATGGGGGCACGGCCTTGAAAGGGGTACTTGGATCATTTGCTTCCCAGCTGCATGAGGTAGGTAAACAGACCTCCTCTGCAACGAATTCCTTCCATGATGTACTATTCTGTTGCAGGCCCTACGCAACAGGGACCATGGTCTGAAACCATGAACCAAAATAAACTTTTCTTCCTTATAAGTTGGTTATCTCGGGTATTTTGACACAGCGACAGAAAGGTGATAACACATCTGCCCTCACAGGACTCACTCAAAGGGGGATAACAGACAGTGAAACAAGTAATACAACAAATTAAGTGATAGGTGCTAAAAGAGAGACACAGAAAAATAAATCATGCTCTGAGGTTGGCCTTTCTTAAGAAAAATGAGAAAGAAGTGAACAAAACCTTTCTAGGAAACCAGATTATCTGCAAAGGACCTGGCACTACAAAGAGCTCAGAGTTCTGCAGGAGGAAAGCGAGGGCCCCTATAACGAGGGGGGCAGGCAACGGACTGTATGGAGGACCCTGTGTGACTCCAACTTTCATTTTAAGTTTAACAGAACACAGTTAACAAGTCTTAAACAGGGAGGGATGTGGTCATGTTTCTTGTAATTGTATTACTGGATAATCAACCTGGTAGAAGAAAAACAGAATGACATTTTTATTTTCCTTCAGTCCTCCCTCATCCCAGACTGACACCCATAACTTCAAGGTCACTTTTAGTTATTAAAAAGTACAGGCTTGAGCCGGACATGGTGGTGCACGCTTGTAATCCCAGTACTTGGGAGGCTTAGACCAGAGGATCCAGGTTTGTGGCTAGCCTTAGCTACTTAGGCCCTTCACAACTTAGTAAGACCCTGTTTCAAAATAAAGAATAAAAAATAGGGCTGCAGGTGTAGCTCGGAGGTAGAGTGCCCCTGGGTTCAATCCCCAGTACCGCCTCCCCCCCAAAAAAGTATAGGCTCATTTTGTCCCCACTTAATGCTTACCTTCACTGCCAACCAAGGAATGGCTAATCTTTGTCCTGGGGGAGGAAGTATGATCTCCTACCAAGATTTCTCTCACACCTTTCCCCACTCCTCGGAGCCTCCACTCCCTCTTCTGGCCCATAGGGATAGGGGGCAAGTCTAGAGAGGTGCTCAAAGCTGTGTAATCACCTGTCAGTGAAGTGAGGTGCTCTTGCCCCCCCCAGGCAGGGTCCAGCTCCACATGAAATTGATGCATAGAGTTGAACATAGAGTGTAGGGAAGTGGAAAGATCAGGGATGATTTCTGTTTTGGGCTCAAGCAATTAGATGGTTTTAGAGCTTTGTGTAGAGTTGAGAAAACTGGGGGAGGAGGAAGGAGAGGGAGAAGAGGGGATAGAATTGAGAGAAATGGGGCATTACCTGGAATGGGGGGTGAGATTTATTTATTTAGTTAGTTAGTTAGTTACCTATGTATGTATGTATGTATGTATGCATGTATGTATGTATTCATTCATTCGTGTGTGTGTTCTTGAATAGAAGATCCTAAAACCAGATGCTAGGCAGAATAGTAATGAAGAATGGGAAGAAAAATATTGGTAATTGCTATGGTTTGGATAGTGAATGTTCTCCAAAGGCCCCTGTGTTGAATAAAGATTTGGTCCCCAGGGTGGCACTATGTGGAAGGGCTGGGAACATTAGGAGGTGTTGCCTAGTGAGAGGTCCATAGATCACTGAAGGTGAGGTCTGAGAAGGTAGTTAACATACCTTTTGCAGTTCTCATGCAACCCTGGGGTTCTCTTGAGAGTACTGTTATGAAAGGAGCAAGCCTAGCCCACCCAATCTTTTCTCTGCTCCAGCTGGAGATGGGATCATTTGCTCCTATACATGCTCCTGCTATGATGTTCCAACATCCACCACCCCACCAGAGACCAAGCCAATGGGGCCACCTGGCTTGGATTGCGGTCCTCCAAACCTGTGAGTTGAATAAACCTCTCTTTCCTTTATAAGTAGTCTGTGCCAGGTATTTCATTATAGTGACTAATCCAGTAATGCAGGAGTGATACGTGAAGAAGCAAAGGCAAAATCCTAGAGAAGGAAAAGGGGCTAGATGCAGAATCCAGGGAGGAAGTGGCTGTAGCAAGGAAGGGCACTTACTTTCTCTGTAATAAGATGGAGTTGTGAGCCAGCGAGTGCAAATGCAGGTGGGCATAGACCGAAGATGGGAGAGATTCTATCTGATGCTTAAAATGGAGAGAAAGGAGGATGCGGATTTAAGAACAGAAGATGAAGTATGCAATAGGAGTTAGGGAGATAAAGTACAAACCATTATTTGTGACAAACAATGCAAAGTAAAACCAGCAGCCTGGCTTTGTGATTTTCCACAGCAACACTTGTTGCTTAGGTACAGGTGTTCAAAAGTGGGTGGCCAGGTTCAGGTTACATGGGGGTTTTGCCTGGTTACTATCACAAAGGAAAGGAACCAAGAAAATGGGCAACAAAGAGATTATTATGAACTAACATTTTGAGGCTTAACTAGGAAGATGTAAAGACAAGGGTCTAGTGAAAGATGTGGGGTTGGAAGTCTCGCTCAGGTTGAATAATAATTCAGTGGAAGAACTAGGGGTGGGGTGTAGCATGTTATATTGTGTTTTCGATATACCTCAGACATACTGAGATTATTGCATGTGAGTATGATCAAAGAATGACTTCATCACAGGAGAGGAAGGCTCAGGTAAGTAGGGAAATGTAAGCCGGCGTGGTGGCGCACGCTTGTAATACCAGTACTTTGGGAGGCGGAGACTGGAGGATCCGGGTTCGTGGCCACCCTCAGTGCTCTCTCTGTGTCTCTCTCCCTGTCTCTCTCTCTTTCTCTCTCTCTCTCTCTCCCTCTGCAACTTCGTGAGACCCGGTTTCAAAATAAAGTATAAAAAATAGGGTTGGGGGTGTAGCGCGGAGGTAGAACGCCCCTGGGTTCAATCCCCGGTACCACAAAAAAAAAAAAAGTAGGGAAATGAAATTGAAGATGAAAAGGTAAAGAAAATAAGAGGTCAAGCTACAAAAGTCACTAGGTATGAGCCGGATTTGAGGTGGAGAGAGTGAGCCAGAATGTTCACTGAGAGGTTAAGGGAGGGATTGAGCCGGCCTTGATGAAGGGGATAAGGCAGTTGTTTTAGTCCACTTTTCATTGCTGTGACCAAAACACCTGACATGAATAACATAGAGGAGGAAACGTTTATTTGGCTCATGGTGTCAGAGGTTCAGTCCACAGTCAGCTGACTCCAAGGCAGATATCATGGCAGCATGGCATGGCAGAGGGAAGCTGAGTTCAACTCAATGGTGGCAGGAAGTAGCGAGCGAGACAGAAAGTGACTAGGGAAAGATATAGTCCCCAAGGCCACACCCCTAGTCGCTTACCTTGCCCAGCCACACTCCACCTGCCTAAATCACCACCCAGTAGATCCATTCAAATTATTAATCCTTCAGTGGATTTATCCACTGATGAGATTAACGCCCAACTCGAGGATTTAAACTCTGAACATCTTTGCATTGTCAATGCATGAGCTTTTCTGAGGGACATTCTATAGACAAACCATACCAGTGGTGGAGGCAAATGGCAAGAGCTAGAGAGAGCCAGAAAGAGCTGGGATGTTGTAGAAAAAAGAAAGAAACAGTCTGTAGGTGGTGAGAGGCATGGAATGTGAGGGGAATATGATGTTCAACTTGACAGGCTGACCCCAGAGAATAGCCAGGTTTGAGTTAAGCCAAATAGAAGAAGTGTAGAAGAGGAAGTCAGAGCTTAGTGGCCCTGGGCAGCAGTTGCAGAGGGAGAGAAGAAGAGTTGGGAGATGACAACAGGTGGAGGGTCTCCAGGTTGGGCAACAGCTTTGGCTGATGCAAGCACAGGGTAGGATGGGAGTTGGCAGATGCTCAGTGGGGAAGGGCACTCAGCTCTGCAGCTAGCATCTCTAGTTCTCTGCTCAGTAGTCTGATGATTCCTAGGAGACTGCTTCACTTTTATAAGTCATAGTGCCAGGGTGGCCTTTCCTTATATCTTAGCAAACATTTTTGCTTTTATGGTACTGGGGATTGAACCCAGGGGCATTCTACCTCTGAGCTACATCCCCAGTCCTATTTTTATTTTATTTTATTTTATTTTATTTTATTTTGTTTTGTTTTGTTTTGTTTTGTTTTGTTTTGTTTTGTTTGAAACAAGGTCTCACTAAGTTGCTGAACTTCTCACTACATTACTGAGACTGTCCTCGACCCTGTAATCCTCCTGTCACAGCCTCCCAAGTACTGGGATTACAGGTGTGCACCACCATGCCCAGCATTTAGCAAACATTTTTAAAAGCATAGATGTCTATATTAATCAAGTGAGGTCTTGGAGGCTATCATTAATTATATATTACTATTAACTAAGAATTAGTAATTTTTGGTGGCAACTGACAGGTCCCAGGACTTTATATTTGTGTCCAATTTAATCCTCCTACAAGTCTGCAGAGGATAATGTACTGTTCCCACTTTGTGCATGAGGAAAATTTTCCAAGTAATTAGGTACCCCACCCACAAATAGCAAGAGAAGAGAAAGAAAAAGAAATGGCGAAGAAGAGCATCACTTGATTCGATGAGCGTTTCTTCCATGTGGTTATAAACTTTCACACAGGCTGTTTATTTAACCCTCATGACAAAACCATTAAGTAAAATTACATTATGTATCCACCTTATATTTTTTTATTTATTTATTTTTTTTTTTTTGCGGTACCGGGGATTGAACACAGGGGCGTTCTACCTCCGCGCTACGCCCCCGGCCCTATTTTTTATACTTTATTTTGAGACCGGGTCTCACGAAGTTGCGGAGGGCCTCACTAAGTAGAGAGATAGAGAGAGAGACAGGGAGAGAGAGAGAGAGAGAGAGACAAGGAGAAAGAGAGAGAGAGAGAGAGAGAGAGAGAGAGCGTGCGCACACGCGCGCGTGCACGAGCTGAGGCTGGCCGCGAACCCGGATCCTCCGGTCTCCGCCTCCCAAAGTACTGGGATTACAAGCGTGCGCCACCACGCCCGGCTATGTATCCACCTTATAAACAAGGCAACTGTGGCTTAAGGAACGAGACTGGCCCTAAGTCAAACCCAGGGAACCCCTTCGACTGCGGATGATGTTTTGCAGATGATGTCTGCTACACTGCAACATGTCACAGGAGTCATCAGGCCCCACCAGGCAGTTGCCCCATTGAGTGACCAGTTTCAAAACAGAGCAGGTGCCCCTGCCACAGAGATGAACACTGCAACTTTTAACCTTGCTGGACTCTCACCCTGCTGAGCCATCTTCCATGATGAGCCGGCTAATCAAACACGTCCTGGGCCAGGGGCTGCAAGCTGCTTCAATTTTTCAAGCACACCAAACAGCAGCAAAGGAAAATGAGCAATTGGGACCCAGAGAAAGGCTTGACCCAATGCCCTCCAATAGCTCTTCCTGCTCTAGAAACAGACCCTCCATCTGGACTTGCAGATGTGTGCAGTGACCCACAGCCTGGCAGCCTGGCCTCAGGGGCTGCTGTGCATATCACGCAGTGCCGGTGCCTGTGTGTGGACAGAGGTAAGGCAGGGTGACTTCTAGGGTTGAAAGCTGACCTGGACTCAGACAGACTTGGGGCTGAAATTGTGTAAAGTGCAGACAGTAACTGTCAGTAGCTACAGTCTTTGTAGCCATCATCCCTGCCTTTAAGTCACACGCTGGAAATAAGAGGCTGGGGACTACACAGAGCCCTGTCCTCCCACATCTGTGATGACTATAAACTGGCCAAACCCAGGCAATACAGTCCTCCACGGAGGAATGGTTGAAGATGCCTCCCTTAGATTCCAAAATCCACAGATGCACAAGTTACTCATATAAGATGGTGTAGCATATGCATACAACCTACACACATCCTCCCATATACTTTAAGTCACCTCTAGGTTACTTGTAATACCTAATACAATGCAAATGCTATGTAAATAGCTGCCATGCTGCATTGTTCCAGGGGAAATGACAAGGAAAAGTGTTTGTACATGTTCAGTAGACACAACCATCACAGGCCTAACTACATTTTGGATCTGCAGTTGATTCAATCTACGAATGCAGAAGCCAGAGACACAGAGAGCCAACTACGTGGAGGCCTTGAGATGAAGAAATGGAGGTCCATCCTGGTTGGATCACCAGGCACACATACACAGCCACTTACTGTGAACTGTTAGATACTGGGCACACAACTGTGCAATAGTGACAGGGGACAGAATGCAAGGTTTCCCCAATGGTCCCTGATGGTCTGGGAACCATTATCTCCCCCTTCCCAGGCAAGAGTAGGCAAGGTAGCTGTAATTTTAAAGAGAGGGCCTTCTATACACCAGAACTCCCTACTTTTGAATTCAAAGTTTCTTAAAGCAATTAAAAACACCTAATGTGTGAGATTTATTAAGAAAGAAGAGAGCGTCTTCAGTCCAAATGCTATTGTGTTTATATTTTTAAACATTTGCACCAGCCCAGATCTAGCTGAAATAGTTGTAAATGTAAAATCACCCTTTATAGACCTGTTTGGGCTTCATAGACTCACCATAAATGTTTTTAAAGGCGCATATTTGTGTCTTCTATGCTTTTCATTTATTTTCATGTTAGACTTGGGGATTTTTATGTTAAAAGTAATTTTCTAGAAGTGGAATCCTGCACCCATAGAAAATAATGCTGCACCCATAGAAAATAGAAACATCATTTATAACAGCCTGTATCGTTCAGGAATAGAGTCATTTTCAATAATGTACCACTGGCCATAGAACTTTGGTGGGATGACCATCTATCTATTTTGTTTGTGATTAGACCAAGAGTCCCAATAGCATCGTGGCTAAGGGTTGTCCCCAGCTGTTGACCAGCTGGGTGCCTAGTCTCCCATCTCCTAGTGCCATCTTAAATTCCAGGGACTTTCCCACTATGACTACCCTGCTCAAGAGCCTTAGAAGTGAGGAAGGGTTGTGAGCCCCACTTCCCCTTTCACTAAGGGGGGAAATGTACCACAGCTGATTTGGATGTGCATGTCTGGTTAAGAACCACTGACAGGGTATGATGGAGTAATAATACCCCACCATGATTTTCTGCTTGAATATAGCCCTAAAACCTGGACAGAAGGCATGGAGCAGCTAGTCAAGGAGTCTGACAAGTAAATAGTGACAGGCAGGTGGGAGAAAGGGATGAGAATTCCAAGTACACCAGACTGTCTCTAAGTTTACCAAGTTCTTATCTGCTGATTCTCTTGCTCTTTAAGATAGGTGCTGTAAACACACTGTAGCTATCTGGCTGGAGGGGAATCAAAAGGGAGAGCTTGGGGATAGGAAAGAAGTGGAGAGCTCACAGAAAAAGAGGAGCTCAGAAAAACAGCTCCACCAAGTTGTTTATGAACTCCTGAGTTCATGCCTGAGCTACTCGCTTGCAGATAGGAACCTAATCAGCAAATCAAAAACAGAATGGAATTTAAACATGGATTTCCATCAGGCTGCAGACTGGCCACTGGGTGGCACACACAGAGAAAGATCAGAAGAACACTGCAAATGCTTTCTAACCTGAACTGACCCTGGAAACAGTCCACAGACAGCATGCTGGAAGTTATGGGCAGAACGGAACCTGCCAACACAAAAATATCAACATCCTCCAGAGGATGTATGTGAGACCAAGAGTCTCATATTATTCAGAAGGTCCAAAGTAAAATCCAACATCGCCCAGAGTGTAAACCAACAAAATCTCAACTCGCACAGGAAAATAATCATAAAACAACAACCCAAAGATGACACAGATATGGGGTCTTCTGACAAAGGCTTTAAAGCAACTACTACAAAAAATGAAATGTTCCAAAAAGCAACTGTGATCAATCTTAAAGGAAATAGAAAAATAAAAAGTTTCAGCAAGGAAATAGAAGAGATAAATAAAAATCAAATAGGACTTTATATTGAAATATAAAATAACTAAAATTGGAAACTAAAATTGAAAGACAGCCTCATTGGATGGGCTCAATATAAGAATGGTGTCATGGTTTGGATGTAGAATGTCCCCTGAAGAGCTCATGTATTAATGTTTAAAATTGATATAATTAAGCCATGAGGGCTGTAATCTCATCAGTGGATAAATCCATTGTGATGGATTTACTGGGTGGTAACCTAGGCAGGTGGGGTGTGGCTGGAGGAGGTGGGTCCCTAGGGGTATGGCCTTGGGGACTGTGTTTGTGCTTTTGAATCCCCTTGCTTGCTTTATCTCTCTCTTGCTTCCGGCCTCCACAATGTGAGAGCAGAGCCCCTGCTCTCTCCCTCTCTCTGCTTCCCACACCATGCCCTGAGTTCCATTGATGAGCCTGGCCTAACATGGACTTAACCCCTAAAATCTCCAAAGCTCTGAGCAAATACATCTTCCTTCCTCTAAGTTGTGTGGTCAGTTGTTTTTTATTCCATCCGTGAGGATGCTGACTGAAACAAATGGTGGTACTTGAGGGAAGAACAGATGAACTTTATGATATATCAGTAGAAATTATCTAGTCAGAACAAGAGAAAGAAATAATTTAAAAAATGAACAGACATAACTGGGAATTGTGGTACACACTTGTAATCCTAGCAACTTGGGTGCTGAGGCAAGAGCATCATGAGTTCAAGATCAGTCTGGGCAGGCCAGGTGTGGTGGCGCACGCCTGTAATCCCAGTACTTGGGAGACTGAGACAGGAGGGTCGCAGGTTTGAGGACAGCCTCAGTAATGTAGTGAGACTCTCAGAAACCTAGTGAAGCCCTGTTTCAAAATAAAATAGGGATGGGGGTATAGCTCAGAGGTAGAATGCCTCTGGGCTCAATCCACAGTAACACACACACACACACACACACACACACACACACACACACACAGATCAGCCTGGGCAACATAGTGAGACCCAGCCTCAAAAAAAAAACAATGAACAGCATCAGGAACCTGTGGAACAAAATCTAAAGATCTTATATTTGTGTTATTAGAGTCTGAAAAGAGAAAGGACAAAGAAAATATATTTGAAGAAACAATGACTGGTAACTCCCCAACTTCGTTGAAGGACAAAAAATAAAAAACTAAGAAGTTTTGTAAACCCCAAACAGGTTAACCTAAAGAAACCTATATTCAGACATATCAAAATCAAACTACTAAAAGCTAGCTGAGCATGGTGGCTCACACCTTGTAACCCCAGTGACTTGGGAGGCTAAGGCAAGAGTATGAGTAAAGCCTGAAAAATTTAGTGAAATCCTGACTCAAAATAAAAAATGCAAACGTCTGGGGATGTAGCTCAGTGGTAGAGCACCTCTGGGTTCATTCCCCAGTAGTAGGGGTGCGGGGAGGGCGGACTAGAGACAAAGAAAAAAATCTTGAAAGCAATCAAGTTTATGTATAATTCTGTTCTCTTTCAGAGTTCCCTAAAATATGTTTGATAGCTTAAAGTAAAAATAAAATAGTATGACAGAGTTTTTGACATGTGCAAAGGAAACTAAATGGCAGTAAGATCCACATTCCACTTGAAGTGGTAAATTATTAATTCTTAGTACACCATGAAAAGGTAAGTTTGCAGGGCATGGTGGTGCACACCTGTAATCCCAGTACTTGGGATGATGAGACAGGAGGACTGCAGGTTTGAGGACATTCTCAGTAACTTAGAGAGACCCTCAGCAACCTAGTGAGACCCTGTTTCAAAATTTAAAAAAATAGGGCTGGGAGTGTAAACTGGGGGTAGAATGCCCCTGAGTTCAATCCAAGGAAGGAAGGAAGGAGGGAAGGAAGGAAGGAAGGAAACATTACAAAAACAATCAATGAAATATATTCAAACTCACAATACATAAATCCAAATAGCATACTAAAACATGTTGAATTAACCGAAAGAAAGCAAGAAAGAAAAAACAAAAGAATAAAAAACAAGGAAGAAATAAACGACAAGAAAATGGAAGACCTAAATCTAAACATATCAGCAAATGAATTAAATGTAAATGATGTAAATATACCAATCAAAGGACAGATAATTAAAATGAAGTTTGTAAAAAAAATACAAATCAATTTACATGCTGCTTACAAGAAGCTCACTTCAAATATAATGATAAAAAGATAAAATAATGAAAAAAGAGAAAAGAGAAAAATATATCATGCTAACATTAATTGAATGAAAGCTGGAGTAGCTATATTAATATCAGAGAAATAAATGAGAGCAAAGAAAAGTATCGTAGATAAAGAGGAACATTACATAATGATAAAAGATTCATCCAATTTTGCAATAAAATATAACAATCCTACATGTACATAAACCTAAAAGTAGAAATGAAAACATGAAGCAAAAACTATAGGAACCAAAATCAATGTATTATTAGAGACTTCACAACTTGCTCAGTAATAGAAATAGTAGACAGAAAACCAGCAAGGATATAAAAGAATTAGAAACTCCCATTAGCCTATTAGATTTCACTGACTTTTATAGAACACTTCACACAATACTTTATTATCAAGTTTACAGGGAACATTCCCAAGAAAGACCATATCCTGTATCATAAAACAAATATTAATACATATAAAATAATTGAATCATACAAAGTAGGTTTTTGGGACAAAATAGAATTAAACTACAATTAAGTACTAGAAATATAAAAGAAAGGTTCCCAAAGACTTGAAAACACAGTTATAAATAATCTATGGATGAACATATGATCCAGCTACACCACTCCTGGGTATCTTTCCAAAGGGACTGAAATCAGAATATTATAGTAATATGTGTATATCCATGTTTATAGCAGCACAATTCATAATAGCCAAATTATGGAACCAACCTAGATTTTCATCAACAGGTTAATGGGTTACAAAATTATGGGATATACACACAATGTAATTCTACTCAGAAATAAAAGAGAACAAAATTATGTCATTTGTGGGGAAATGGATGGACCAGGAGAACACTGTGTTAAGTGAGATTAGCCAGTCACAGAAAGTGAAAGGTCGTATGTTTTCTCTCATATGCAGAAGCTAGGGAGTAATTGGGATACCAGAGGGACTTTAGATAATGGAGAAGACGCTCCAGTGTAGTGATGGAAGTGGTCTAGAGGACGGTGGTGAAGGGAGGGAGAATTAATAAAGGAAACACTTCCACTGGCCTTACGTACATATGTGAAATTACCAATGCCAATTTCAATATCATGTATGGGGAAGGGGAGGAGTGGGAAGGGATCAGAGGCTGGGAGGAAGCTCAACAAGTGTTGTGTGCATTATGTCACTATTACTCTGCACTGCATTACGATGTGAGACTACAATGTACCAATAAAAGTATAAAATGATAATAATAATAGTAATAATAATAATAATAATAATAATAAAATTTAAAAATAATCCCTGGATCAAATATAAAGTCTAAAGGAAAAAATAGAAAATATTTTGAACTATACAAAAAACAACATTTTATAACTTATGAAATACAGGTAAAAAAGTGCTTTAAGGAAATTTATTATATTTAAATACTTATATTAAAAAAGAAGAAAGATCACAAATGAAACTCTAAGCTTCTATCTTAAGAATCTAGAAAAAGAAGAGTGTAATAGTAAGCCCAAAACAGGAAGAAGAAAGAAAATAATGAAAATTAAATTAGAAACCACAAATATTTAAAACATAAAAATAACAGATAAAATCAATGGAACCAGACAGGTGTGGTGTCTATACCTATAATCCTAGTACTTGGGAGGCTGAGACAGAAGGATCGCTGTTTCAAAGCCAGTCTTAGCAATTTAGCAAGGCTCTCAGCAACTTAATGACATCCTATCTCAAAATAATAAATAAATAAATAAATAAATAAATAAATAAATAAATAAATAAATAAAGGCTGGGGGTGTAGCTCAGAGGTAGAATGCCCCTCAGTTGAATCCCAGTAGCAAAATTTTAAAAAAAGAACCAAAAATTTTCTTGGAAAACATCAAGAAAATTGATAAACTTCTAGCAAAACTAACAAAAAGAAAAGAAAGACACAAATTACCAATGTCAGGAAAGTAAAACAGAGGAGACACAACAGTCTCTACAGGTATTAAAAGAATAATATGACCAACTCTACATACATAAACCCAAGAGCTTAATTAGATGACATAGACCAATGCACTAAAAAGCACAAATACCAAAATCCACCCAATATGAGATCAATAACCTTAACAGTCCTATAAGGTACTAAATAAATGTAATAAATCAACAAAGCTATCCAAAACAGATATCTTCAGTCCTAGATGATCCTACTGGGAAAGTCCATCAAACATTTAGGGAAGAAATAATACTAATTATACACAATAACTTCCAGAAAACAGAAAAAAAACTGGTACATTCCCTACTCATTTTATGAGAACAGTATTATGCTGTTACCCAAACTGAAGACTATAAAGACAAAAATAGAGATTAATATTCTTCATGAACATAGGCACAAAAATCTTGAAGAAAATAGTAAATATTAGCGAATTGAATCCAGTAATATATGAAAAGAATAATACATCATGACCAGGTAGGATTTATCTCAGAAATGCAAGGCTAATTCGATGTGTAAAAATCAAGCAATAGAATACACTGTAATAACAGTTTAAAGAAGAAAACCCATATGATAACATCAATAGATACAAAAGAGCATTTGATAAAACTCAGCTTTCCATGATAAAAATCCCAGCAAACTAAAAATAAAAGAAAAACTTCCTCAACTTGATGAAGGATAGCCATTGAAAACAACCTATGGCTAACATCACAGTTAACAGTGAAAGACTGAAAGCCCCCCCTCCACCTGCAAGAGCAGGAGAAAGTCAAAGATCCCGCCCTCAACATTCATGTCCCACATCTTATTGGAAGCCCTTGCCAGTACAATAAGGCGAGAAAAAGAAACCAAAGCATGTATATTGGAAAGGAAGTAACAAAACTGTCCCTACCAACAAACTAAAACTCCAATTAATCTACAAAGAAAGCTCCTACAACCAAAAATTAAGAACTAAAGTCCTGCAAGGTTGCAGGACTCAAGTTCAATATACAAACCTTAGCTGCATTTTTATATACTAGCAATGGAGAACTGGTAAACAAAATTTAAAGTCATGTTATTTCTAGTGGCTCCAAAAAGTGAAGTTATAAAGCTAACATACAAAATCTGTATCAAACACTGAAACGTCAAATCAAGGTCTTGCATAAATAGAAAGTCAAACTGTGTTCACCTGTTGGGAGAGTCAACATGTCAATTCTCTTCAAATCGGTCTATAAATTTAAGACAATTCTGATCAAAATCCCTTGAGGGGTTTTTTAAACACAGATAAGTTGTTTCCAAAGTGTATAAGCAAAAGTTGATGAATTAGAATAGCTAAAACAACTTTGAAAAAGGAGTCACTCTATCTAATTTTAGGCTTATCATAGATCATAGTAATCAAGGCAACATGATATTGGCGAAGGGACAGACAACCCATCAGTGAAACAGAATGAAGAGTCCAGGAATAAACCCACATAAATATGGCAAATTGAGTTTTACCGTGGTGCAAAGGCAATTGAATGGAGCAAGGATAGTCTTTTCAACAAATGGAATCAGAATTGGACATTCATATACCAATATGATAAAAGAAAAAAAAACCTTGAATTAAGCCTCATACTCAAACGCTAACTCAAAATACATCAGTTATTCTGGAAAAGTTTGGCAGTTTTAACAAAGTTAACATATGGTTCAGCAAACCCATTCCTGGGTGTTTACCCTACAGGAATGAAAAATTCATTTAAAAATGTTCTCACAAATGGTTTTAGAGGTAGTATTCGTAATTACCCCAAACTGGAAACAACCCAATTATCCTTCAGCACGTGAATGGATAAACCAGCTATGGTACATATGATAAAACACTACTCTGCAGTACACTCATCATTTTGGAAGAATCTCAAAGGCATTATTCTGAAAGAAGTCTTTCTTAAAGGACTACATTCAGAACGCTTCTATTCATATGACAGTTTTAAAACAATAAAACTATCATGATAATCAGTGGTGGCCTGGGGATCAGAATGAGGAAATAGTAGGAATATGAGAGGATAACACATGGGAATTTTTGGTGGAACTGTTCTGTATAAAGGTTGGGGTAGTGACTCCAAGAATCTTTATTTGTGTTAAAATTCAGAGACAGTGCAAACAACAACAAAAAAAGCAAACAAAAATAAATATGACCATACAGGACGCTGTGTCAACCCTCAAGGATGCTTGTGGTAGCTTTTTCTAAGTTAAAACATTACAAAGGAAACAAAAGACCGCATTGGAACCAGAAGACACAGAAGGGAGAATGATGAGACACGAAGTTCCCCTGACTTCATGTCCAAATTCCTCCTCCTGAGCCTGGAGCACTGTTCAGCTACCTTACCTGAACGTGGCGGGTCCTCAAAATGGTGATCTTCAAACTTGCTTGTACATCAGAATTGGTGAGAGACTCCCTAGAGGAACTGGACCTTTGCAGAGGAAGGGCATCTTTTACAACTGCAGATTCAATTTCAGTGGCATCTGTGGTTCTGCCACACAGCTTAGCAGTCAATGACCCAGAAACTTCCCTTATCATTTGCAAGATATGCCTGACAGTTAACTTAATTGCTAAAACTTATCAGCTACACCAAGTGTATTAGTTTGCTATGGCTGCTGTAACAAACTACCTCAATCTGGGTTGCCTGAAACAAAGAAATGCATTCTCTTCCAGTTCTGGATACTAGAAGTCTGAAGTCAAGGTGCCTGCAGGGCCATGCCCCCTCCGAAGCCTCTAGGGGAGGAGTCTTTCTTGCCTCTTCCAGCTCTGGTAGCTCCAGGCACTGGGAGAATAACTCCCAATTCTGCCTTTCTCTTTACATGGCATTTGCACTGTGTGATCCCACTGCATGGCAGTCTCCTCTCTGTGTATGTCTGCCTCCAAATTTGTCCTCTTCTGATAAGGACACCGGTCATCCAGGACTAGAGTCACCCTACTGACCTCATCTTAACTTGACTATATCTGCAAAGACCCTGTTTCCAAATAAGGTTATATTTACAAGTACCAGGGTTTAAGTATTCAACAACTCTTTTGAGGGGATACAAATCAACCTAAAACAGAAAGATTTCATAGGAAATGAAAGATAAAGCAATAATACCAGTACTGATAGCAATTGATTCTAAAGAAGTTCACTGGCATTAAGTACCTTATCCCTTATCCTGAACTACCTTTTTTAATTGCTCGGAAAAACAGAGCCTCCCTGAGTTATGTTTTTACATAATGCAGGCTACACCTCTTTTTAAAGTTTTCAAAACCGTGTCTCACAGATGTAAGATTTAATGCTTCTTCTTTTTTGTTTTGTTTTGCTTCTGCACTTGCATTCTCCTGTGTCTCAACTTCCCCAAGTCTCAGCAAAATCCTTATGTAACCACCTGGCCTTTTCACAAAATTATCATGGTAGTTACTAGGCCTAAGAGGAGTATAAACAAATCTCTCTCCTTACAACCCCCCAGACTCAGCCTTGTCTTCTATAGGAGGAAGGAGCCATATTTATTGCCCTGATATTTTATTTGAAGGGACTACATTGAACTGTGCATACATAAAAAGATCACAGAATTTAAAATTTTAGTATACAGATACCAAAGTAGCATTTCAAAATTATTATTGATGAGGGTCACTGTACCTTCCTTCATTGGTTTATTTATTCACTTGGTAAATACTCACTGAGCACCTACTGTGTCCAGATCCCAGCCATTGTGCTGGGGAGACAAAGTGGTATAGGACAAAGCCATAAAACCTGATGAAAATCCAGTGTCTTAAGTGTTCTCGGGAGGTTAACACAGGGTGCCGCAGGACCTTGGCACTGCCTCTAAGTGGAGAGCAAAGGGATGCCTGTCTTCTGACTGGGTTTCTTCATTTCACTAAGTCAATGGCAAGCCCATAATGGCAAAGATGTCTTTCCCTCCAGTCTTCCTTACTCAATGCAGCCCAGAACCAGACCAGCCCCAACCCCTGGAGGCAACTGGGGACACCTGATCCATTCATCGCACAGATGAAGTCCGCACCTCCACCGTGTCCAGCTGCGGGTTGGGCATGGCGATGGACGATGTGGGGTGGTGAAGAGGCACCCGGCAGCTGCCCGCCCTAAGCCTGTCTTCCCAGACTCGCTGCAGGGAAGCCAGGAGCCCTTGGCACGTCAGCTGGCTGGGAGAGCCCACGAGGCAGCTGACAGCTGCTCATCCAGATATAGCCCTGCTGTCCTGAGAACATGTCAGCTCCTTACTCAAAAGTAAGAAGTATTTTTAATCCTCTGGCACTCTTGCCCCATTTAGAATATTACTTCAGTCACTAATCAGGGAAGCCTAACTGCTCCACACTCCAGAGAGCTCAGGCCACCAAGGCCACCAGCAGTCAGCAGAATATGGGATGGCTGGTTTGTGGAGTCCCAGGTGGCCCCAACACTCCCCATCCTCAATGGATCCAAGCTCATGGAGGAGGCTGCCACACACAGACACCCAAGGTGAGCACAGCTCTCTTTCTCTAAAGCTTTGAAACCCAATGGCCAATGCATGACACCAACAACATCCGAACATCTATTAATGAGAAAATGCACATTATAACAAGACACCACTTATCTGACAGGCAAAGACTGTGAAGTCTAATAATGTCAACCAAGTGCATTCTAGGGTGGGAAAAATTAAGTAAAATACTTGGAGAACACTTTAACAATGCCCAGAGAACCTGCCACTGTACTTGGCCCACACCACAGTCCACGTCCAGGGACACAAGGGAAATGAAAGGATGGTGTTCCATTGTCCTGCACACTTCAGCAAAACGCTGGAAATTGCTCAGCATCTGGCAGTAGAGGAACAGAGAGGGATACCATTCATACTCAAGAATCCAGTCATCAGTTAATCCTTACCATGACTCTATGAGGGAGGTGGACTAAATACCCACTTCCCAATAGGGAAACTGAGGCACTAAGAGAATTAGTTACTTGCTTGAGGTTACACAGCTATTAAGAGGCAGAGTCAGATTTGGGTGTGGCAGCGCACTCCTGTCATCCCAGTACTTGCAAGGTTGAGATAGGAGGATCACAGGTTCGAGGCTAGTCTCAGCAATTAAGCAAGACCCTCAGCAACCTACCAAGACCCTCTTTCAAAATAAAAAATAAAAATGACTGGGGGTGTAGCTTGGAGGTAAAATGCCCTGGATTCATTTCCCAGTATAAAAAAAAATAAATAAGGCAGAGCCAGGGCCCAAACCCAGCCTACTGGCCCAAAACCTGTACCCTTCACTGCTCTATAATTCTGCTTGGCAGAAATGTGCAGGATGGACATGGAGGTATATTTCAATTCATCAGGTGATATTCATGTAGTTTGAAAAATCTCCTTATTACCAAAGAGGAGATAGAGGCACTGAAATAAAAAGGGCTTCCCAAAGCCCCTCTGTAATGGTTAATGTGATGTGTCAGCTTGGCTGGACTACAGTGCCCACAGTGAGTCAAACAGTATTCCACAGGAACCATTAATATGTATAACTACTATGTTCCAATTTTAATTTTTTAATAATTTTTTAAATTCTGGATGTTTCTGTGAGGTTG
The DNA here is from genome assembly GCA_004027185.1 of Glis glis. Taxonomy (NCBI): domain Eukaryota; kingdom Metazoa; phylum Chordata; class Mammalia; order Rodentia; family Gliridae; genus Glis; species Glis glis. The sequence goes on along the minus strand of PVJS01023021.1, from coordinate 3,275 downwards.
TCTTGGGATGAGATTTACTCTTAAATTCACTGACTTTGAGTAAAGCAGATGCCCTCTACAATAATGTGTGTGGACCTTGTCCAATCAGTGAAAACCTAAGTAAACGGCTGACCTCTCCCAACAAGAGGAAATGCTCCAGACTTCAAACTTCAGTCTCCAAACTGACTTAAACCTCATCTGCATATGGACTGTCTCCTGGGACTCTAACATCTAGACCACCTTGCAGATTTTGGATTCTGTAAATTGCATAAGCTAACCCCCCCTTCTCTCCTTCTCTCTCACCTTCTCTCCATCCCTCCTATTGGTTCTGTTTCTCTGGAGACCCCTGACTCATACACACCCCCTCCAGCCCTTCCTGGAAGTGCAGCAGCTGATGAATGGACAGAAAACAACCTGGGTGCATTGCTTCTGCCCCTCCTCTCTGGAGTCTTGAGAAAAAGAACCACAAAGGAGTCATTAATTACCATAGATCACACTCTAAGGTAGCTGTGGTTAATCCCACTTTATAAAGAGGAAAACTGAGGCTTGGAGAAGCTAAAACAACCCAAGCAAGAGACAAGTAATTTTTCCTCTGAAAGCATACAGCAAGAGCCTAGGTGGTGGGCACACACTGGATCTGTCAACAATCAAACACAATCATATGTGGGGACAGATGCCATGAATCCCGAGAGCTGGTCAGTTTGGGTCCTAGAGCCACTGATGTGAATATGGTCCTCCTACAGAAAACCCTTTGGTTGACCCAGAGCTCCAGCCAGCTGACCACAGGTCCTCCCCCAGAGGATACATTTATTATGCTTCCCAGTGGCCAGGTCCACCCAATCAGTGCTTGTTGAATGAATGAGGAATGCAGGTAAAACGCATAGCCCCTCCTAAGGGGCTACTCCCCAGACAGTAAGAAGACCAAGGCAAGGATGAAATTTGTTGGGGTGTGTACTGTCTCATCATATAGATTGGATAGCAGGTGAAAGAGGGTATGATGTTTTTGAAACTAGGATCTCTAATAGCAAAACACAGGAATACTGGACTACCAAGAATGAAATCAAACACCCATAAGAAATCATTGGAATATTAACTTCGAGGCTTAGATAAGAATTTGGCCACTGTGTGGCCAAATTCGGATGGGGGTCACAGTGATAACTACAATATATGCACCAGACTCCTTGATATCAGATAACCATTGTCATAATCTTGGGTAAGAAAAGGCACTGAATTAAGTCAATATACAGGAATGCATAATATTATAGGGCATGGCTCATGGTATGATTATGTATGACATCGGGCAAGAGAACTATCAAAATACAAGACCCTATTGGAACTCTGAGAACACAGGTAAATGAAGATACTCATAACCTTACTTATTGATAGGCATGTATAATATTATGTAGATGTAAACTCTTCGCAGTTTGATCTGTATATTTAATGACATTCTATTCAAGGAATGGTACTCAAAGAATGCTGGCATTAAATCCCAACAGGGTTTTTGTGGATCCTAATAAGCTGTTCTAAAACTTACATGGAGGAAGAAAGAAGAAAGAATAGCCAACACACTTCTGAGAAAGAAGAACAAAGAAGACAGGTTTGTTTTACCAAGCATCAAGAGTTATTATGAAGCTGTAGCTTTTAAGAAATCATAGCACTAGTTCATAAATAAACAAATTAACCAAAAGAATAGAACACAAAGCCCAGGAATAGATACTGCAGGTATATAGGAATTTTCTAGATGACCAAAGTGGCAGATCAAGCCACTGGACACATTTGTTTAATAAGTAAAATCAGAAAATATGATTTTCCACTTGGGAAAAATATTATTTCTTAAAAGTAACTCACTCCAAACATAAAAACTAACTGTAGTTGGATTAAGAACTTAAATAACAGAAGCTAAGCCAACTTTAGGACTTTTACATAAGTAATTACCTTGATGATCTATAGGTAGAAAACAATCTCTCAAGCAACAAAAACCTATACAAAATAAATGGTTGATGAATTTGACTATACCCAAATTAAGAACTTCTATTTGCCAGTGGAAATTTTCACGAAAATAAAAAAGACATATGGGAGAATAATATTTCAACAATTATAACTAACTTTGGATTAATATCAGTAAGACATAAAGAACTTCCAAAAATCAGTAAGAAAAGTATATTCAACTCAACAGAGAAATGAGCAGAGACATAAATGGTTATCTCACAGAAAAGGAAACATCCATGAACAAGAAAGTTATAAGACCTTTGCTCTCCTTGGTGACCAGAGAAATGAAAATCAAAACCCCAATAAATACCATTTTACATACATTCCGTGAACACAGATCAAGAAGCCTGTTGAGTATGTAGATCACAGGCATCTCCTATACTTTGCTGCTAAGAAGATAAATGAATTCAGTCAATTTAGAAAACAGTTTTCTATTTAACGTGAGCATCTATGTCCCCAACAATCCAACAACACCGCTCCAGGAGAACCTCTTGCACATGTACAGCAAGAGGCATGCACAGAATGTTTGCAGGAATATATTTCATAACAGCAAAATCTTGGCACCAGGCCTAACCTAATACCCATCAAAAGGAGAATGGATCAAAAAGGAGACACCATTTGTCACAGCATCCCATTGTACTATTTATATATATGTATATATATATATATATATGTATATATATATATATTACTAAAAATGCTATAGCATGATCTCTGGCCACACACAGTAACAATAAAAGTGTGTCATGAACCAGGGATTATGATTAATCCAATTATGAGATTCAAATTATAAGTGAAAAAATAATAGGAAATTTTTTTGGAAGGACAACTATCTTTTCCTGATAAATACTGTGATTCCATCCTTGCAAGGGAATTAGATGTTGTGATAGTTAATCTAAGTTGTCAACTTGACCTGATCATGACACACCCAAGATTATGTGATTTTGGGTGTGTAACAGCAGATTAAAGAGAAAGCCCTGCCCTGAATGTAGGCAGCAGAATTCTGATAGGTGCGGACTTAGATAAAAAGGGAGAAGCGACTCGTGTGTGCGACTCGTTCCGGGGGAAAGCGCATCTGCTCTCGCCTGAGATCGTCAGCCGCCGGCTCCGTCTTTCTCTGAAGAGCTCGATCTTCTCGGCCTCCTGCTCTTGGAACTGAAACTCCACCATCGTTTCTCCGAAGAAGCTTTCTGATCTTCACGTCTTGGACTGGGACTGAATTAGTGGTTGCTCCAATCCTAAGACTCCAGCTCTTAGACCGTTCGACCAGCTACTGGTTCCTCTGACCCTCCACGTGCAGTCAGAAC
>PVJS01023020.1:0-29994 GCA_004027185.1 Glis glis | reverse complement strand
CTATTTTTCTCATAAGGCACAGTTGATGATTTTGAACAAAACACAGTGCTTACTGAGCCATACCTGTTAAAGATTAAGAGAATACAAGAAGTTTACAGCAAAGAGAGAACAGCCAAGAAAACAGATCTTGCCAGGCCACCTTTTCTACGGGCATACTTCCTTGAAGCTTTTGCCACGTCGCGCGTGTTCACGCAGACTCTGTAGGAGGCAAGGCCGTGGCATTTACAGCAAAGAGAGAACAGTTAAGAAAACAGAGGATTTTGCCAGGCCACCTTTTCTACGGGCATACTTCCTTGAAGCTTTTGCCACGTCGTGCGTGTATGCACGCAGACTTCGTAGAAGGCAAGGCCGTGGCAAGAGAGAGAAAGAGAGACAGAGAGAGAGAGAGAGAGAGAGAGAGATATTGATCGATCAATCGATCGATCGCACGCGCATGCGCGCTGAGGTTGGCCGCGAACCTGGATCCTCCGGTCTCCACCTCCCAAAGTACTGGGATTACAAGCGTGCGCCACCACGCCCGGCGGCATGGTCTCTTTTAAGCTTGTTTCTTATATTAAACACTTGTAGTTCTCAGACACTGAAAAGAAAATGGGAAATTCACCTTTAACCCATCCAAAAATGGGAATTTTTGAGCCCATTGTTGGGTTGGAGTTTGGCTATTCGAAGGGCTGGTCCGATTGGTCCTCACTTCAGGGCCACAGCTTGAGATCCAAGAGCCAAACTGAAATACTTCGGTTGCTTTGAGGGCGGACAAAGCCTGACAGAAGCTTATGTAAAAGCTTAATAGCTTATAAAAGCTATAAAAATGAATCATAGTCTATGATAGGCAAACTAAAAGGAACTCGAATTGGTTTATTTCCTTGCGGGGGGAGGAAGAACTAAATCAATATAGATTCCGAGTGTGCAGTCAGGAATATCAGTAATCCAAGAACAGGCAAACATAAAAGGCACATTCCATCTCAGGAGAGGGAGGATGGCTAAGTCGTTGGGGGCTGCCTGGCCTCCACCCGGCCCAACTCAGCCTGACGTCAGGTGCGACCATCCCTGATGTTTGGGCTGGGAGCCACATGCTTTGAGTTTGCATCAGGGCGGTGCCCGGGCCATGTGGTCCCTTCTGTCTCCTGTGTCCTCATCTGTGGGAATGTGATGACACCAAGCTCCTGAGGTCCTTACAAGGCTCCTCAGGCGTGTGGCTGTGGTTCTGGCCCAAGGGTGAGCTCAGTCCCCATTCATTGTTGCCAACGGTGCTGGTGGCCATGTTGGCTTCATTATATTGACATAAAACCCTGGGACACAAAGTCGGCCCTCACCGGCTGCTCCCGAGAGGACCCTCAGGACCAGCGTGCCTTGAGCACAGCTGACGGGTGGCCCCGGCTCCTGCAGGGATGAGCAGGAACCCACCCGGCTTCTGCACCTGGACCTCGCCTTCCAAAGACTCCTGCCCTTTCTGAGGCAGAGAAAACTGACGCTAACATAGCAAGGTCAAACCGATCGGTTAACCTGTGTGGTCTGGTTTTTGTTCATCTGGTGCGGTTGGTCTTATTAGCTAATCCTATGTGATCAACAGGCCTCCTGGGGGTCCTTGCATTGAGGATATAGTCAGGCGTAGCTGATGATCAATACCAGGGCCAGTGGGCCAGTTAGAATAATCAGAGCTTTCCCCACAGCGCTCCCATGTTGAGACGTTTATCCCACACTTATGCAAACACCCGGAAATGCCGACACGTCCGGGCTGCATGTCGTGATGCCTCTTGGTCGTGAAGGCGGGCTCTGAAGGGGCGAGCAGGAGGAAGACGACCTGTGAGTTTGCTGCTGCTCGGCTGAGCGCTTGATACGTGGCAGCCCCTCCAGTGCCGGGGTCAGTCCTTCCAGCATCCTACACGCCCTGCATGCCCCTGGGGCAGTGCTCAACTCCAGTGCCCAACCAGGGCGATCCTGGCGGTATGAGACAGCCAGCACAGCACAAGATCTGGCCAGCCCCGCACCCACTCAGTTGGAACAATTAGCTAAGAGTCATCTCAGAGGTCACTTGACTGGCTGACCGACCTTACTGGCCGGCCCTGCCTCCCATCCTAATGGCCGAAGAGTTTATTGAAGCAGTTTGCACAGTTTTAACGACCCCTTTTCTCTTACAAAATTGTTCATTAAAGTCCTAATATATAAAGCATATCTGAACAGGCAAGCAACATGTTTACTGGTATCCACCTACTTTATTTATTTTTGTTTTGTTTTGTTTTGTTTTTCTGGAGCTGGGAATTGAACCCAGGGGCATTCTACCTCTGAGCTACACCCCCAGTCCTATTTTTATTCTTTATTTTGAAACAGGGTCTCACTAAGTTGTGGAGGGCTTCACTAAATAGCTGAGGCTGGCCGCAAACCTGTGATCCTCCTATCTCAGCCTCCCAAGTACTAGGATTACAAGCGTGCGCCACCACACCCGACTAACACTTACTTTATAAAGTCACATTTATAGAACCCAATAGAGAATTAATGGGGACAGGGAAGGTTTTTGTATGAACACCGTGTTTGGAATTGGGGGTTCAGGGTGACTGCTGTAGACTCATGTCCTCCTCGGCGACACTTTGCTTCAGGTGTCATGGTGGCTATATGAGGCAGGTCTTGCCTGCACTGCTCTCCAGATGTGCACCGGCCTGAATTCCTGGGCAGGGCACCCCATGACTCGCTGGGAAGTAGGACACTTGGGTCTTAGGACAGTGGTGGGGGATAGCTTCAGCGTCCCGAGCAGACCTGACCTGAAAGATAACCATGGTGTTTGGGTCATGCCACACTGAGCACGCTGCTTGGTGATGAGTGTCTAAAAGAGAGAGATGGTGTCTCACAGCATGAAGACATGAATCCCACCCAGGCCCCGACCCAGCACCACGCGGGCCAGCCAGGATGCCCGCCCTGCCCGGAGCAGGTCTCTCCTCCTGCTGGTCTGGACAGAGTGGGGCCCCTGCCTGCGTGTTTCTCTCTCTCTCTCTCTCTCTCTCTCTCTCTCTCTCTCTCTCTCTGTCTCTCCCTCTTGCACTGGGGATTGAACCTAGGGGCATTCTACCTCCGAGCTATATCCCCACCCCTTTTTATTTATTTATTTTTTTGGAAACAGGCTCTCACTAGGTTGCTGAAAGTCTCACTAAATTCCTAAGGCTGGCCTCCAACCTGCAATCCTTCTGTCTCAGCCTCCCAGGTATTGGGATTACAGGTGTGTGCCACCATACACAGCCCATGTCTGAGCTCTCTGCACCCTCTGGGAACCCTCAGACTCCACACAATCTGGTGTGTGGTCTGAGGAGCCTTATGAGGGCTGCAGCTTTAGAAATTCTTGAGCATTCTACAGAGTCCCAGCCCTTGGGGAGTGAGGCCTGGTTTCAGGGCTGGGGCTTTGAGTTGGGATTCAGAGGGACTGTTGGAAAGAAGACGCAGGTGGGAGAAGCCTCTCCCCTCTCGCCCTTCCGTCTGCATACCTGCGATCACCGGGCACACGGGTCCCTCAAGCCCCCGTGGTCTTCGTAGAAGCGCTCAGCCAGCACTCCAGAGCCTACCGCAGAACCCTGACTCTCCTTCCTCCCTTCCCAGCAGGAGCCGCCGCCTCTGCTCCGGATTCTTGTTCCTCTACCCCAGGCCCCTCTGCCACTTCCCCCTTTTCTGATTTTCTCTTGTTGTCTTCCTCTCACACACTACCAGCCCCCTCCCCCCAACACACACACACACACACACTCCTAGCTACATGCTATTTAAATTCCAGTTTCCATCCTCTGGCTAACTGTCGTTTAATTTTCTGGTGTGCTTGGCTTCGTGCCAAAGAATATTCTTTCCAAATAGAAAATGGTAAAGACCTTTTATTTTCTCATGAGAATCCTATGTAAATGCAGCAGCGCCTGCTCGTAGGCTGGTCCTGTTTCCTGTCACTAACCTCGGCTCCGGAGCCACATAACTTCTTCCTTGGTTATAAAAGGCCTGCGTACTCATTGTAGAAAATTTGAAAAATGCAGACTTACAACAGAAAGAAAATAAAATAATCCATTATCCCACCACCCAGAGGAAACTGCTGGTGTGTGTGCGTGTGTGTGTGTGTGTGTGTGTGTGTGTGTGTGTGTCTTTCTCTTACACAATTTTGTATCCTGATCATTTTCACTCAGCATTACATCATAGCAGTTTCTAATATGGCATTAAATAGTCCTCACAAACATCATTTTAATGGCGCCATGGTTGGCATCCATCACAGGGACTTACTAGAATGTAATCATCCCATTGTTTATGAGCTGCGTGGCTTCAACCCCTTCCCCTGAGATAAGTCCCAGGGGAGGAGCATCCCTCCCGTGTGGCTTCGCTGGTGGAGCGGCAGCACCGGGCCGTGGTTTGGGCGGAACCTGGAGGTGCCCTGTTCTCTGTGAAGTTAGATTCGCTGACGGAGAGCAAACGGCAGAACGTGCCTGACGCTCAGCAGACGCTCCCACCATGATGTTTAGTACCGTTGTTTCCCTAAGAGCAATTCCTAGAAATGAGACGTGGGGTCACAGGACACGCTCTTGCCAAGCTGCCCCTTCCACAGGGTCGTGTGGAGGAGACCCGTTCCTCAGACAGCGTCCCTTCACCACCTCGGAACCCCTGCCGGCACCTGATTCCAAATAAACTCTTGGGGATACCAGAGGCTTCACATGAAGCTGTGAGAAAGCACACACCGAGAGATAGGAGTGCCCTTGACCTGGTTCCCCGGTGGTAGCCTTGTCCAGCACAGTACTGTGTCCCGGGAATTGGCATGGGACAGTCCACCCTGCAGGTTCCGATCCCCCATTCTTCCTGTCCTTGTTTCGTTTTGTGCAGGTTTCTTCTGTCCACCACCACAGTCACTAGAACATTCCATCGCCACAAGGATCCCTTTTCTAACCACCCCCCACCCTGCTACCCCCGCCCTCACCCACTCCCATCTAACTCCTGGGAGACGTTAATCTATTCTCTGTCCCTGTCATTCTGTCGTCTCGGGAATGTTGTGTAAGTGGAACGGGGCAGTGTGTAACCTTTAGGGAGTGGCTTTTTGCTCAACACAATCTGTTGTGGTCCATTCACACTGTGTGTCAGTAGCTCGTTCCATTTTCTTGCCAGTCGTGTTCTGAGGTTCAGGTTTATCCAACGCTCCCCCACAGAAGGGTGCTGGGCTTCCTCCATGCGGAGCCTGTCCATCACTTCTGCCCTGTTGCTGCTTTCATTATCCTTTCGATGTGCCTTCGGTTTCTTGGAGGCCAGGGTGACTGTTTTCAAAAGCAGGACACCTTATTTTGGTTAAGTAGGAGATTTCTAATATGAGTTTGACTTTTTTTTTTTTTTTGCGGTACTGGGGATTGAACGCAGGGGCGTTCTACGTCCACTACGCCCCCGGCCCTATTTTTTATACTTTATTTTGAAACTGGGTCTCACGAAGTTGTGGAGGGCCTCACTAAGTAGAGAGAGAGAGAGAGAGAGAGAGAGAGCGCTGAGGCTGGCCGCGAACCCGGATTCTCCGGTCTCTGCCTCCCAAAGTACTGGGATTACAAGTGTGCGCCACCACAGCCGGCTTAAGTTTGACATTTATATGAACCAACATCATCAAGTTACACGAGTAAATAAAAACATGATGAAGGGCTAATGTGGAAGCTAAGATCTCCAAGGGGCTGAAGTCAGTGGCCACCGCAAATCTAACAGGAATCTAGCAGGACAGGAAGCGAACGCAGCGGGGCAAGGTGTCCAGCTCTGACCATCCTGCCGCCCTCGGGGGCAGAGCCCACCACTCTCCTGCCTCAGGCAGGGCTGTGTGAGGCAAGGGAGAGAGCCCTCCTTCCTCCATCCATCAGCTGCTCCCCATCCTGGCACCGCACACCTGGCCGCTCATCTTCAACACTGGCCTCTTAACAATCACTCGGGGGGAAAGACTGTAGAAGAATTATAATGAGGAAAATTTTGCTGGAGATTTGTCATTCCAAGTTCAAGGGGGCTCCGTGAAAACTGTTGCTAAGGCAATTGAATAAAAAAATTCACAGTCAGGGCAAGCAGCAACGGCAAGATAGTGCACGTAATTGCGTTTTACCACAGCCAGCCCATGGCATGACTTCCCCACACAGATGCGTTTTTAATGACTCTGAGAGGTAACTCAGATGTGTTCAGTGACTAGAAGAGGAAACCAGGGCCGTCCTGGTGGCCCGGTCCTGCAGGAGGAGTGGCAGCGGGCCCTGCAGGGAGCATTCCCAGGACCCTCTTGTGATGGGACTGGGTTTGGGTTTTCCTTTCCTCCTCCCTACCAAACTCGACCCAAACCTTAATTGCCATTCGATTATCCTATTTGTCCAGGATTTGGAGCATTTTATAAAGTAGAACCACAAACGCCTGTGGAAGAAACCCACAGTTCCCGGTGGTCACTGACTTCATGCCAGTCCAAACCAGAATCCGACAAACCCAGCAAGAAATTTTCAGAGCAGCTGCAAGGAAGTGATCAAGTTGGGCTGGAGAGGAGGAGCGGGGTCTGTGCTCCCTGCCAGGGACGAGTGTGCTCCACACAGCCTGTGGAGGCCCAGGAGCTGGGCTGCCTCTGCTCTGTGATCACCAGCCCTTCTGCCCAGGCTCCTAATTGCCCGGAAGAGAGACTAATCTCCTGGCAGCCCTTGCCAACCACATCTGCACGGAATGGAAACCGAAATGGCCAGGGTGAACGGGCAGACAATGAGAAGTCACTTTCATATCTGAAGCTCAGATCCAAGGACACAGTGCCAGGCTTCCTCGTGCCTCCCGCCTGCCCCCCAACCCCAGTTTGAATGCCCATCTTTGAGCCGCCTCTCCCCCGGGAGGAAGCCAGGCTGGAAACAAGGAGGCCCAGCTCAGGGGCAGACATCCTCCCCGGCTCCTCGAGCAGCCACCTTAGAAAAGGAAAAGGCAAGAAGCAAAAGAAAAGCAGACGATGGAAATTAAAACCAGCTTTTTGTAAAACTTTTTTTTTAAAGTTTTCACATATGTGAATACTTATGTGAGTTTAAAGTAGTATATGTAAGGGGGCACGTCTCCTTAAATGCACACCTCCAAAACTCAGAACGGAGCCAGCGCAAAAATGGAACAGGACTCCTTTTATTTTGTTGGCAGCGGTGCTGGGGATTGAACTCAGGGCCTCACACATGCTAGGCAAGCGCTCTACCACTGAGCCATAGCCCCAGCCCGAAACAGGACTCCTAATGTGCAGCCACGTCTCCCCGGCATCCACCAGAGCAAGACACAAAGCGACCATGTGTCTGCCAGGACCACCCTGGGCAGGTGCTGGGCCTGCCACGGAGCAGGATGCCGACGAGGGCTGGGAGTGGGGTCTGGAAGCACTGGGGGAGGGGGGTACACCAGCCCCTGCCTCCCAAGTGCCAGGTGTGGAGCCTGACGTGTGCTGCTCAAAACCTGGGCCTGTCACTGTCCTGTCCCCCGTTCGGGGGCTGCTGGTGGACGGAAGGCTTGTGCCAGAGGAACCTCACGGGGCCAGGCCCCTCCAAGCTGGAAAACAGAGGTCCCTCGGGCTAAATGCTAACCCTTCAAATTCCTAAAAACCTAGAGAGGCGACCTGAGAGAGTTAGGGTCACCGGTGACCTCAGAGGCCGGGTCAGGAGGGAGGTTTGGCCCTGTATGTGGTATAAACACCGGGGTGAGTCTTGGTCTCTTCCCAGGGCCCTCTCTGTAGGTGGAAGAACCTTCCACCTGGGTCTCTGCACAGGTGGGAACGCCCCGCCCAGGTGCACATTGCCCAGACTCCTCCCCACTCCGGCAGCACCGTGCAGCCCCTCACCATGACTCATGAGTCTCCTCTCCTGTCACAGTGCCCTTCCAAACTCTCACTGTGTCCTGTACCGAAGTCACAGCTGTGTTTACAGCGGGGGGAGGCCTGGCGAGACGCCCTTCCAGAGAACTTGGGAAACCTTTTGTTCCTTGTTCTGGTTTTACAAGACAACCATAAAGCACTCCCCCACTCCAGGAGCAGAGTTCAGCCAGGATAGAATCTTCCTTTGCTGACTGGCATGATGGGAAACCTGGTTGTCGGATCCAGTCCCCTGCCTCTCAGTGCCGACAGCACAAGGAGGAACTCACGGAGGGAACCTGAGGGACCTTTACTGCACCCCCCTTGCTCAGTCTTTGAATGGGGTGTGCAGGAGGGAAAGGGAACCCCAAGCCACTTGGCACTTTGTTGATAGAATCACATCCCCAGAAGAGGCCTCAGAATCCAGACCGAGTCCCTCCAGCTTCAGGAACGGGGTATTCTGTCCAGAGGCCCCTGGATGTGTGTGTGGCCCCTCTCGCCTCTGCTCCTCAAATTCCTGCCCCGGGCCAAGTGTACAGGTTGAGACACCTTTAACTGCAAGAAGCAGAAGCTTCTAGTGTCGGTTCAAGGAGGCATGAGTTCGTATTTGGGGAGGGGGCTCAGTGGGGGACTGCTGTAGGCTATCTTCTGTACCCAGAAAAAGGTGGGGTCAGCGTGTCAGGAAGCCCTGGCAGCCCGCTCTCCCCTCCCCCTCCCGTAGCCTTCCTGCGGCCCTGAGTACTCAGCCTCACCCTCCCTTCTCTGTTTCTGGGGCAGCCCCATGTGAGCAGCCCACCGAGGGCTCCCCTGACCCTGCGCTCACAGACAGCTGCCACCAGCCCCAACTCTTAAAAGTTCTCATGAAACCAGGTGTGGTGGCGCACTCCTAGTACTTGGGAGGCTGACACAGGAGGATTATGGATTCGAGGGCAGCCTTGACAACTTAGTGACACCCTGAGCAACCTATGGAGACCCTGTTTCAAAGTAAAAATGGCTGCGGGTGTAGCTTGGAGGTAGAACACCCCTGGGTTCAATCCCCAGCAGAAAGAAAAGTGCTCATGAGGAAGTGTGATTGGGTGCTGGCCAGAAAGTGTTAGGTGAGGCCCCTACCCCAGTCCCATCACTGTGGGGACAGGGCAGGGGATCAGAAGCCAGGGCTCCTGTTCAGGGTCTAGGGAGTGTGCCCACACAGCCGCTTGGTGGAGATTCCTTGTGCCATGAGGGGTGCTGGAGGGGAAGCCCTCTGGGTCTTGCTCCTAAGTTCCCTCTTGCAAAAGAGGCCCAGGGGACACTTCAGAACAGTCCCCCACCCAGCCAACCTGAAGGGACTGTCACTATGACAACCAGCCTGGGGTCTGGTCAGGGGTGCAATCCTGAGCAGAGCCCTAGGGCCCTCTTTGACTTCCTGTGAGCCAGGACAGGAACCCTGCAGAAACCCTGAGCCAGGGCAGAAAGTCCTTCCCAGTCCAGTGTGCTCAAGGACAGAGCTCTCTGCCTTCCCTGGATTGAGGAGTCCCCTCAATTGCTGTGAGCATGCCCCCCATGCCACACCCCCAGCCCTGCCCCCTCTGGCCTTTCCCAAGGTCAGGGCAGCTCCTCCCCCAGCAGCAGCAAGAACAGAGGGGCTGAGTCATGCCTTCATTCCTCCCAGCCCTGGGAATCCTGCAGGTTGTGCATCTGGATTGCTACTCAAACAGAGTTGGGTGCGGAACAAAACATGGCAAAAGGTTATCGCGGGGTGTGTGCCAACTCAGAGACAGCGGGAGGCTGCAGCGTTTTAGAGCCAGCGTGGCCGGAATGGAGCGAAATTGAACGTGTTGTTCTTTTCAAACTCAGCCCTTCACTGGTCGCTCACCACTGCTCTGAGAGGCAGGTGGCGGGATGCTATCAGCCCATTGACGGAATGGTTACAGTCTTGCCCAGGGGTTGCAGGAAGAGCCTGCGGATGATGGCTAAGGATAGAACGCCAATCCCAAGTCTACCAGTCTTTTCTTACCACAGTTTCTAAAAGGAGGCTGGTTTGCCTATAGACCACATAACAGGCAGACCCCTGGGAGTCTGAGATGCCAAGTCACGGCCTGGCAGCCCCGATGCCATCCTGAAACCATGTACCGGCGGAGCCTGTGCGAGCTCATACATCTCTGGGTGCCTCAGCTTCCTTATGTTGTCACCTTCAAATGGTGCTTGGCTTGTGGTCGGTGCCCAGGCAGCACCAGCATTGCCTTCTGGGGGCAATGCGAGGCTCCCAGACAGAGCCGGTGCTCACAGGTCTCAGCTGGATACAGAGGAGGATCAATATCCGGCCCAGGAGCAGCCTCTGCCTTCTCGGTAGCTTTTCTCGTCTCATTTTAATTTCACGGCCCTGCCACTCAGAGCACATGAAAGAGCTCGTGATTTGCCAGGCTTGCTCATGGACTCCAGCCCCGATTTGCCTCCGAGCTAGATGCAGTAGGAAATCTTGCTGCCTCCGCATCTCACGTTTAAATTTCATTCCATCAACTTTTTTTAAAAAACTCTCTGTTTTGGGACAAAGGATTAACAAAATCATTCAGCATGTGGACAGGCAGCCCTGTGCCCTCCGGACCAGGCTGCCTGGGGGTCTTCTCTTGCCATGAGCTGCTGCAGGGCTGCTCCCACAGTTAATAACGGCTGATCCAGTCTGGGTGCTCCCCGACACCGAGCAGGAGGCTGCCCCGGAACCCCATCCTTCGGGCTCAGGCGCCGTTTCCTCTCAGCCTCTCATGCCTTGGCCCTGCTGAAGACTGATTATTAACAGAAGATACATGATGACCCCATGTCAAAGATTATTATGTAACTCTTTAATGAGGATAACTCAAAAGATGTCACAACCAGCTCAAAAGAGAAATCAGAAAGCCAAATCTGGTGGTGCACGCCTATAATCCCAGTACTTGGGAGGTTGAGACAGGAGGATTGCAGGCCTCACCAACTTAGAGAGGTCCTCAGCAACTTAGCGAGACCCTGTTTTGAAATAAAAAATTAAAAAGGGATGGGGGTGTAGGTCAGAGGTAGAATGCCCCTGATTTCAAGCCTCAGTATGAGAGAGAAAGAGAGAGATCAGAGAGCCATACATGATTGGAGTAAGGAACATGGAAATGGATTTACAAATGGACACGGCGTTATTTCCACTGCAGACATCCAATGTAATCTGTCTTGCTTATTTAAAATTTCCTCGCAACCTCTCTGTCTTTCGTCAAAAATAGTCTCAAAGAAGGAAGGTTCTGGATCGCAGACAAGGCCAGCTAGCCGCGCTCGGCTTGGCTGCTGCAGAGGGTGGCAGGAGTGTCACAGCGCCATATGGGCTTCTTTGCTGGAAGACTTCATAATCCGACTTTTAAACGCCTCGATTAGTTGCTATGACGAGGATAGGAGGCCACGCACCAAAAAATAAAACCTCTTGCTTTCAGATTTCACCTACGATCCTTATAAATTTGGGTGAACTCCTCTCTGCTCAAGGTCTCCAGAATATTCCAAGGCTCCTGGCCTGCCAGGTTCCTTCCCGCCTGGACAGCTGGGACCCTGAGAACCAGGTCAGCCCAAGAGGACTTTGTAAACTTTGCCCTGGGCTCCAGGAGCAGATGAGCCTCCTCTGCTATGACTCCCAGAGGAAGCTGCAGCACCGAGGCACCCGTGGGGAGGGGCAGATCCTCCTAGCCCCTTGGCACATAGCTCTGTTGCCATGGAAAGTAAAAACTAGTTAACAAAGTTTCTGAATTTGGGGAGGAGGGAGAGCAATAGTAAAAATCAGGTAGCTTTTTAAAATGTTTCATTTCAGTGCAAAAAATCTACCACATTCTTAAGAGTTGCCATATCAGCAACTTAAAAAGAAAGAGTGAGCATCTTCATAGAGCCCGCAAAATATCAAACATTAAAACCACATCGATAGCCGGGCGTGGTGGCACACGCTTGTAATCCCAGTACTTGGGAGGCTGAGACAGGAGGATCCGGGTTCGCGGCCAGCCTCAGCTACTTAGGCCTTCCGCAACTTAGTGAGACCCTGTTTCAAAATAAAGAATAAAAAATAGGGCTGGGGGTGTAGCCCGGAGGTAGAATGCCCCTGGGTTCAATCCCTAGTACTGCCAAAAAATAAATAAATAAGTAAATAAATAAATAAAACCACATCGATAATGCTGCACACAGCACCGATTCCCCCGTCCCTTCCCTCAGCCCCCTGTGATTAATTCTGCTGGGTCTTGAACTAGCAGTCTCATGACGCTGTTTATCAACTAAAGAGCTGGAAATCCTGCTCAGCCCGCTGGATGGTCTAGGGGAGGCTCCTCAGGGCTCAGGGTTTAGGTGCCTGATGCGACAATCCTTTTCTACAGTGCTCTGAGCTTCATCGTTGAAAACACAAAGCTCTGGCCGGTTGTGGGGCCTCGGGGTAAGTGGCAGAGCCCAGCTGAACTGCTGGGAGAGGATCGCCACCCCTTCTTGGGGCCTATTTCACAGAACATAAAACTGTAACTTGCCCAGAGAAGCAAGAAGCAGGGAGGCGGGGACTCCACCAGGCAGTGGTCCTGCGCCCTGACCCCACGCCGCTGCGGGGGAGCCCCAGCCGTGCACAGGTACCCATGCCAAAGCCGCTGCATCCAGGACAGTCAGAGAGCCTGAGATTCTGCCATGCCCCTGCCCTCTGAGGTGCTGCTGACCCCCGGGCCTCCTTCCAGCCGGCCCCAAGAGGCCCAGGGTTTGTGCAGCTTTTGCTAGGTGTGACTGGAGAGAATGTGACTTTGAGGTCAGCCCTGTGGGCTCTGAGGGGCTGGGACAGGACCTTGCCAGCCACGTGGTGCCCTCTGTGCATCAGAGAGAAGATGCCAGAGGGGGTCCTTGATACAGGGACTCCTGGCTGCAGCATGTGGGTTCCCCATAGCACCCGTCCTTCCTCTCCCAGGCTCACCCCTCTTGGCTGGACAGACCCCCTGGGGACATACCACTGAGTGGGGAACCCCTGATCCAGGCTTCCTGGGAGAAATAAAATGCAGATTTCTGGGGCCCTGCCAGATCCACTGCATGGGAATCCCAGAGCAGGGGCCCAGACTGAACGCGCCCTCTGAGGAGCCCCTTCCCCCCTTTCCGGAAGTCTCCAGGCAAATAGAATGTGCACAGGCAGAGCTTCCTTGCCACCCCTGCAACCTGCAGAGAGGTCTGGAACCCACAAAGTAAACCCACGCCATGCAAAACGAGCTGCAAGGTGGACCAATGGGAAAGTCAGACCCGTCCCACCTCGGGGGTTAAAGGCCAGGACCAGGACTCGGCTCTGCCTGGCTCAGCCAGAGCGGCTGTGGTGTGAACTCTGGTGCGAAGGCCTGTGCTGGGCATGGCCACGGTGGCATTCAGGCCCTGGCACAGGACAGGCACAGGTGGGCCTCCTCTAACAGTGAGGTGCCAGGAAGGACAAGGAGGAGGGTGAGGGGAGGGCGTCCATAGACCAGAGCCAGGGCTGGGGGAGGGCTCGGCCAGGGCACAGGCTGGAAGAGGACAAACCCTAGGACCTCCTGCACCCAGAGAGGAGATGGGCCTCCCTGGTGGGCCTGCAAAGAAAAGTGGTACCATCAGGGGCTGGAACAGGGTGGGCGAGCCCGGAAGTGGACCAGGAAGGAGGCTACTACTGTAACAGTCCAGGTGTGGCCAGGGCTGACGGGATCAGCGGCCTCAGAGGGAGCAGGTGCCACAGATATCGGGGGCACTGCAGACAGACGACACCGGCCGTATCTGACCAACTGTCACCGATACAGGGTCATAATGGCCAGACATGAACCGCATGGTGTTTTTGTCTCATTGTTGCTGAGCCATCGGCACACAGGAAACGGGTGTTAGTCACAAAAAGGCTGAGTTCATGGTGGGGGTCTGTTCTCTGTATTTCCCTGTCTCTAAGTGAAGGAAGAAGCAAACTAATCTTAGCTATAAAAAAAGTAGTGTGATGGGCATAGAAAAATAACCATCTTCTCAGGCGTGCCCCTCACCCATGCCGGGGACTGGGCTGACTAGAGGAAAGGGCCTTTGCAGCAATGAGCCAGAGGAAAACGTCAAAGAGAAACACCCATCATGCTGGGATGGGGCTCGGTGCGGACTGTACCCGTGGATCACCCTTTGTCTGCGGAGGATTCCGTCTAAGACCCCCAGTAGATGCCTGAAACCACAGGTGGCCCCTGTAGATACTGTTTTCCTGTACACATATACATAGCTATGATAAAGTTTAATCTATAGATGAGGCACAGAAGGAGATTAGCAACAATGAGTAATAACATAGAGCCATTACTGCACTCAGTGAAGTGAGGGTCGCCGGAGCACAAGCACCATGAGGCCTCCACGGTCAGCCTGATGAGCAAGACCGCTGAGTAACCAACAGGCGGGTAGTGTATACAGCGTGGACACCCTGGACAGAGGGATGATTCACGTCCCAGGCAGATGAAGCGGGAAGATGTGAGACCCCATCACACTTCTCACAACAGCATTTACTTTAAAACTGATGAGTTGGGTTTATTTATAGAATTTTCCATTTAATACTTTCAGACTCCGGTTGACTGTAGGTAGCTGACCCTATGAAAAGTGACATCACCGATAAGAGATTGGGGGGGGGACTGCTGCATTTCAAATCCTCCCGCCCTGAGAGGGGTTCCCAGGGCCAAAACTCACAATCTGGACCCCTGGACAAAAGATGCTGATGTAAAGCCATTTTTCCTCCTGCCGCAGCCCGGGCTGGATGTGAGGCGCTGTGCTCTAGACTGGGGTACAGTTTGTGTTTTCCTGTGTCCCCGGCGGTCCCCAGCTGTTTGGTTGTCATTTTGATCCTAATCTTTGATTTAGTCATTCAGCCTCAGTCCCTGAGCCCCCAAATCTGAAAAGGCAATCCTTTTTTGT
Organism: Glis glis; assembly: GCA_004027185.1. Classification (NCBI taxonomy): domain Eukaryota; kingdom Metazoa; phylum Chordata; class Mammalia; order Rodentia; family Gliridae; genus Glis; species Glis glis. The sequence goes on along the minus strand of PVJS01023020.1, from coordinate 15,317 downwards.
TAAGTTAATGAACTAAAATGTGCTTTTTTACATCACAACCCTGCAAGGTAATTGGAGACTTGCTGAGACAAAGTAGCACTAAGGCTCACGCGTGACCAATTCTGTGCCACGCGGCAGCAACGTCGCCGGCAGGTGTGCACAGGCGGGAGATTGCTTCCGCTTGCACGGCGCTTTCCCTAAACAAAAGAATAAAGTTTTTCACGACCTGCATAAATCAACCGAATGAAAAGATGTACGTGTGACATTCCAGAGCCCATGGTTACGGTTTTTCTTTTTAAATAAACCTTCAGGTCAGCACAGAGAGGAAGCACAAGGAACCTGACGTCGCCATGGTAACCGGTTGCCCTCTCTGTTTTGTAGGTGGTTTTCAGCAAGTACTGTAACTCCAGCGACATCATGGACCTGTTCTGCATCGCCACTGGCCTGCCACGGTGAGTGCTTCATGGGGATGTGGGAGCACCCAGCTGCCTGGGCAGAGGAGGAGCCTACTCCAGCAGAGTACCTGGAGGGGAGGCTCCGCCCCCAGCAGACCACTTGGAAAGGGAGGCTCCACCCTCAGCCGGGCATCTGGAAAGAGGCTCCACCCCCAGCAGACCACTTGGAAAGGGAGGCTCCACCCTCAGCAGAAGGGGAGGCTCTGCCCCCAGCAGAGCACCTGGAAAGGGAGTCTCCACTCCCAGCTAACCACCTGGAATGGGAGGCTTTCCCTCCAGTAGAGTACCTGGAAAGGAAAAGCTCTGCCCCCAGCAGAGTACCTGGAAGGGGAGGCTCCACCCCCAGCAGAGTACCTGGAAGGGGAGGCTCCGCCCCCAGCAGAGCACCTGGAAGGGGAGGCTCCGCCCCCAGCAGAATACTTACTCATTTGCTTTTGGAGAAAGGAGGATGGATGTGTTTGGGTTTGGTTCTCAGCCACAAATCATTCTAGATTCCTTTTCTATCTCAGGGACTTGTCACAGATCAGCATTTGGCATAAAACTCACTTCAGAAATCAGTTGGAAAGACCAGTTTTCCACCTTCTAGAGTCCTTGGGATTCCCTAAGTGCTATTTTCCTAAATTAAGCAAATGAATTTTCTAATTACAGGTTGAGCATCCCTAATCCAAAAATCTAAAATCCATAATTCTCTAAAATCTGAAACATTTTAAGCATCCAGGTGACTCCACAGTGGAAAATTCCACACCTGACCTCATGTGACAGGTCATTGTCAAAATGCAGACTCAGCTGGGCAAGGTGGCACATGCCTATAATCCTAGTACTTGGGAAGCTGAGACAGGAGGGTCGCAGTTTCGTGGCCAGTCTCGGCAACTTTGCAAGACCCTCAGCAACTTAGTGAGGCCCTGTTTCAAAAATAAAAAATAAAATAGGGCTGGGGTGTAGCTCAGAGGTAGAATACCCCTGGGTTCCATCCCAAGTACCCCAAAAAGAAAAAACCAGGCTCACTAAAAGTATTATATAAAACTATCTTCAGGCTGTGTATATAGGAACAAATTAATTTCATGTCTAGACTTAGATCCCCTCCCCAAGATACCTCATTACATATACACAAGTATCCCCAAATCTGAAAAATTCCAAAATCTGAAACACTTCTGGTCTCAAGCGTTTCGGATAAGGGATGGGCAACCTGTGTTAGCATCCTAACCGTCCATTATGAAGGGCGAGCAGAAGTAGCATTGCACAGTAGTTAACTTTAAAGTTAGGATTGGGGTCAAAGAAGGTCGAAAAGGACGGCGGAAGTCCTTCACAGACAGGGAAGGAGAGAGAGACTCCAAAGATGAAATTACGTGCCTTGAAGTTGCAGCAAATGGCAGTTTGTAGAGTTTGTAGCAGAAAAAAAAAAAAGTCCACAGTTTGGGGCATCTTTGGGCACCAGGTATTAAGCACTGTGCTAAGAAATAGGTATTCGTTATTATTTATAACAACTCTGGTTTTTGGATATCACCTCCATTGCACCGATTTTAGAACTTCGCAACTGAAGATCAGAGAGCCTAGCTAACTTGGTCGGGGTAAGACAGCTCCTAAGAGGCTCTGAATGATGAGAGGTTGGAGGGACTCCCCTTAAGGATTTAAAACAATTTGTAGGAGAGATTTGTGCAATTTGATGGAGTCCGAGGACCTGGACATAGAAAGGCGAGTCACGAGTTCGATTGATCTACATGTCAGTTTCTGTTTCATCCATTGTTTTTTTCAATCTCTCAACTCAATGAATTAGACTTGCTCCAATTCCCACTTTAAATTATTTAAAATTCCACAGGCACTTAGAATTGCACTCAGCCACTGCATTTTATCTGTAAATGGAGGGTCAACATCTCAAGGATGCGCTTCCGCCCCTGCCGTCCTCAGTGCCCTTTGAACGTCTGGCCCTGGTACTTGAGTCCTGGTTCTTCTGGGGCTCCTGCCTCATGGGAGGCCTGTGTGCACGTGTGCACACTCCGGGAGATCGCTGATGTGGGTGTGTCTTTCAGGAACACGACCATCTCCCTCCTGACCACAGATGACACCATGGTCTCCATTGACCCCACCATGCCTGCAAATTCAGAACGGTAAGAGGCTCGCGTCCGGCTGCTCGCTCTGCCCAGGGTGTGTCTGAGGCTTTCGCCTGCCCTGCGAGGGTGTTCTGGGGGGGGGTAATTGACTACCTCAGAAAAGTCTGAATTCTAAGCTGAGATGGAAGGGGGGGAAGAAGGGAGGAAGGAGGAGGAGGATGGGTTTCCTTGTTCCTTTGCATGAAACCACAATCCGTTCTCAATAGAAGCCTTGTGAGGAGGCAGTGTGCAGATGGAGAAACTGCGGCACGGGAGTCGGGGGCCACAAGCAGTAGCACCAGGCCCTGGGATCCCTACCTTAACCTCAGGAAGGGCCACAGGGGATGCCCTGACCACAACCCTGGGGCACACTGAGCTTACACCCACTTAGGGCTGACTGGAACATTCCTTGTACAGAAGGAAGGAGGCCGGGGTGCAGAAGGAAGGAGGAACCCGGAGGCCTAGAACGTTGAGAGGAGTCGGCTATATGTGCATCATGTAAACTTATAGCATAGGCTCTGTATGGCCAAGGGAGGACACCGAGCAGGAACCCCTGAAGTCAGTGACAGGCTCCTTGCCAGGTGACCTCGAACGTCCCCAGCTAAGCAAGGCAGTACCTAAATTGCGCTCTTGGGGTTGTGGGGGGAACAGGGGAGATGTTGGGTGCAGGGACCCTCAGGACCCCTCTCCGGGTCCTCTGCTCCTCACTGATCAAGTACCCAGGTCACTCAGTGGAGGTTATCGGGACCTTGGTCGTTCTGGTCATCGGGGTGTCCGGCCTGATGGACTCATGGCCAGCTCCAAGTCCCGGGTCAGTGTGCACCAGGCCAACCCTCGGGTGTCCTGTGACTGCTTAATACAGCATTGAGATATTTGGGTCCCACCGATGGAGTGGGCTGGGACCTGGGCCCCTGGAGGCTCGCCCTGTCTAAAGTGTGCGGCATCTGGCAGCTGTTCTCCTTCCTCCAACCCTCAGAAGTCTGTGGTCCTGGGCATCAGGTCCCAGGGGACATGGCCACGCTGTTCTATCACCTCACAGTCTCAGCCAGGCCTCCTCTCCATGCAGCCATGCCTGTCAGTCTCCCCTCCGGTCAGGAGGCTGAGTCTCACCCCACTGCCTCTGCTCTGATTCTCAGCTTTCAGACTTCCCAAAGGAATGCTGCTAATTAGCTCCCTGAAGACTGCAGGGGAGTCGTGTGCATCCCAACCCCAGCCCTCCTGACCCAGATCTCCTTCTAGAAGAGGGTCTCTGAGTGGCCCATCCACCCAACACCCTGAGGACTAAAATTGTCTCGTTGGAGGGCATTTCTCGCCAGCGTGAGCCAGTCTCCGATTGAGCAGAGTGGCTCCGTTTTTCCCGCACTCGGTTAGAACACGTCTGTAGAGACTACACACCGCGCAGGCAATGGGCAGCTCACCCTGACCTACGTATGTCTCTGGCCCCGGGGCCTCCTTAACAAGAAAAAGCATCAGACACACCAGACACCCCCCACCCCCGGCCTGTATGTCTGGGACAAATGCTTTCTTTACTCGTGGGACGCCAAAGAAATGCCTTTCTGGTATACAGAGGGAGACAGATGGAGACGCTTCAGTGAATGTGGACAGGTATACAGTGGGTGTGGAAATAGATAATATGGGTGCAAATAGAGAGATGGATAGAGAGAATAAACATGTGGATAGAGAGATGATATGGATAAGCATGTCCAAATCCGGTTATGCTTGTTCTCTAGATATGCATAAAACTTGCTACGGACACAGATATAGACAGCACAGGTGTGACTGGACGTGGACGCGCATGGAGGGGAGGACATGGGTGGAGTGCAGCTGTGGATGTAGATGTGGGGATCAGGTGTGTGTGGATATGGATGGAGACGGAGACGGAGAACAGACTGTCTCATCTCTCATTGCAAATTCCAGTGTCGTGGGTGGCACGTGCTGACATCTTGCTGTTCCCCAGGCCTGTCCTCGCGTCCTCCTGCACTGGCTGTCTCATCTGTCCCTCTTCCCATTTCCTCTGCCACCCCTGAGTCCAGGCCTGGCCACATGGGCGCCAGTCGCTGCAGTGGCTCTCGTCTCCCTGCCTCCAGCACACGGGCTCCCAGGGTCACCTTGGCCAGACAGCACCTTCCTCATGGTGGCCTCACAGTCTAGGCCCCGGCGACCTCTCCAGCATGTCTGTTGTCCCTCAGCCGCCAACACTCAGCCCTGCGAGACCCTGTTTGTCTTGTTCGTCCTTCAAACCCCCTCCCAGAATACCTGCAGTGTCCCGCTGTCGCTGTCACCATACTGGCCTGTTTATTCCACCTGAAAGGATCTAGCTGGCCCCTTTGGTATTTTCCTAGCCCCGCTGGGCTGTCATCTCTGTCAGGGAGCAAATTTGGCCTTGCTCACCACTTTATTTGCAGCTCCTAAAGGAGGAGGCAAATGATAGGTGCTCAATAAAGATGTCCCCAGTGGAGGACGAGCCCAGCTCCGGCGTCCCTCCCCTCTCTACTGCCCAGAACATGCACCATCTAAACTGCTTATATTTTGCCAGAAAGTTGGGTTTGGTGCTTTATTTGGTGCCAGCAATTCTCAGCCAGGGGCAGTTTTGTCCCCAGGGGACACTGAGCAGTGTCTGGCAGCATGCCTGGTTGAGGCAGTGGGGGAAATGGGATGCTAGTGGCATCTAGCAGGCGGAGCTCGGGGCACTGCTCAACACCCGAGGACTCAGGACGGCTGCGCCCCAGGCAGCTCTCTGGCCCCGAATGTCCGTCCGCAGGGCCATGGCTAACCTGGGTGAGCCCTGTCCCACCGTGTTCCCGTTAACTACTAGTGTCCTCTCGAGTCCCCCAGCCGTCGCCTGGTAGGTCTCAAATTCATCAGGATCCCGGGTGGCTCCCTGGAGCTCAGGGCGCCTCCTCCCTCTCTCCCAGGCCTCAGTTTCTGACTCAGGCTCCCTGAGGACACTGCTGCTCTTCTCACCCTCGGGGGCTTTTTCTGCACCCCCTTCCCCCCCAGCCTCTCTGTGCTTGACCTTGCTGACCTTTTCTCTGTTGGAAACTCCTTCTCCCCTTCGGCTTCTCCCTGGCCTCTGTCTCTGTTCCACCCTTGGCCTGTTCCACATGGCCGTTCTCAGAGGGCTGCTCCCCGGCCGGCCCTCGCTCCCCTCTGTCCTCCCCTGTCCCCCAAGGCCTCGCCTGCGTCTCTCCCCCACCATAGCTCTGCGTCCCGACTGCAGCAGGCATCTCGCCATCCTCTCCAGAGAACTTGTCTAAGACGGAGCCCGGCATCTTGTGCAGAGCTTGCACGTCGGGAAGCCGGCTCTGCGTTGACGAGGGGATGTCACAGGTCTGGGTGGTGGCTGCTCAGGGTTCCACCTTGCACTGGGACATGTGGAGCCTGAACATCCCCATCCCAGCTTCCACGGAGGTGACCAACCTAGACACATCCTGTTTGTGCTCTGATGTCCCCATCAAGGGTCGTAAAGATGTGCATCCACGAGCGCATCCTAACAGCTCAGAGCAAACTGGGTCAGCTGGACGGTGGCCGCCAGCCCTGCGCACTCACAGCCACCTGGGATCCTTTAAAAGGTCCTGGTTGGTGCCCAGACCCCTCCTCTGACCCATTAATCCAGATTTTTTAGAGATTTTTAAGCTCCTCAGGGGGTTCCCGCAGGCCGTCTGAGAGGAGCAGCCCTGATGTAAAGTGGGAACTCATAAGCAAGGCAGGTGCCCAGCCCTCTCGTGACCGGAAAGTCCTGCCAGCAGACGGGGCTCGGCTCCTCTCGGAGGGCGCCGGGGAGGCTTTGCTTCTTCCTAGCCAACAACAGCCCGCCCTCCCCGCCAGCTCAGGCAGCGTGTCTGCCTTGGGTGGCCGGCCTGGGCCTCTCTTTAGCTTCCCACCTCTGGAGATCCTGCTGTCACCCAGCATGGACTTGGTCACCTCCTCCCTCCCCAGCCTCAGACGGAGGAATGGCCCCTGGGAGGGGACTCTGCTGCCGCTGACTGGTGTAGACACCGGCTGGATTCTTCCATTTAAAGTTCACGGGGGGGGGGCTTTTCGTGAAATCTCTTAACCAACTATCTCCATGCTGTCAGACATAGTGCTTCCACTGCCTGTCTCTTGCAGCTTAACACTTTGGGGCTCCTTCCTGCCTTTCTCATTTCAAACCCCAAATCATGGCCTTTGATTCTTCCATCAAAACACTCTTCTCCCTAACACCTTCCTTCAGTCACACAGCCAACCCCTGGCCCAGTCTGCATGTCTCATGGGTGGGCCCTGGTGCCTCTTGTTCCCTGTCACGGTGACCCCCCACTCCAGTCCTGTCTGCCTGCCAGGAAAACCAGCCCCAACCCAGCTCTCACCTGACTTTCCCCAGTATGGAGTTCCCTGGGGGCCTATTAGCTGCAGGACATTATCCAGACCCTGCATCAGGAACATCTGGCCCAAGTCACCCTTACATACTCACCCGTTAGCGCACGGCCTGCACGAGTGCCCACCCCAACCCGGCAGGTCCCTCCCCTCGGCAAACATCCACACGCGTCCCCACCTTGGCACACCAGCGCTGTTCCTGCCCCTGCTGCCACCCAGACGTCACCCCTCCTGTGGCCAGGAACCCACCCACTGGCAGTTGCTCAGTCCTCTCCCGGCTGTCAGGATGTTTGGTACAACCAGGAGAGCATTGAGACCAGCACTCAGAATGACCCGGAGTGTGTTATGCAGGTCACAGGACTCCGACGCTGGTCACAGGACCGGACGCTAATCAGCTTCGGCTCTCGTTTGGCTCTGGCAAGATGACTGACTACTAAGCCACCGCTGATTCCTAATGACCAACAGAGAAGAACAGGCATAGCCTAGCTCCTAACGCCGGCCAAATAGCACTACAGCCTTCCTTCTCCGGGGCCTGTGCCAGCCGGACGGGGCGCTCCTCCCCGATCAGGGAACGTGCGGCTCACACGGTGCCCCTTGGACTCTGCCCCTTCTATTACTGTCACTGCTGCCTCCAGACCCCCGTTGAAGAAGAAAAACAGACGCTTAAATAGCGTGAGAAAAAGTAGGGCAGAGCATATGGAGAGAGGAGAGGGCCAGGATGACACAGCACGTCTGTGACATGACACAAATGCTCCTTTTGACGCAGCATTCTCTGCTGGATGAAGCGGCCACAGTCTGCAGGGATGGGCCCGTGTGGCCGTCCCGCGGCTCAGGTTAAACGCCTTCTAGATTCCCAATAGCTCCAGGCCTCCTCCTCCTCCTCTTCCTCCTCCTCCTAGTTGTGCTTTAGAAGAGGACTAGAAAGAAGCCAGGTGTGGCGGCCCATGCCTATAATCCCAGTACTAGGGAGGCTGAGACAAGAGGATCACAGGTTTGAGGCTAGCCTCAGCAACTTAGTGAGGCCCTGCTTCAAAATAGAAAATAAAACAGGACTGGGGGTGTAGCTCAGAGGTAGAATGCCCCTGGGTTCAATCCCCAGTACCAAAAGAAGAGGCCTAGAGCCCAGGCAGATTGTAGAAAAGACACGTGCAGCAAAAGTTCAAGGCAAACTCATCCTTCCAGAGAGGGAGTGGTCTCTACTAATGTCCAGGAGAAGGGTGATGAAGACTGATCCCATGATGGAGGTGACACGGCTGGCTCTGGGGAGCATTGCTGCTGTTCAGAGTCTGAGGATTGAGGAACTAGGGGCCAAGACTAATCTTGAGTGACAAGAAATGCAGCCCGGCAAGCCTTGGCCCGAGCGCCAAGAAGGCTCACAGCGCCTGGAGCACCCCTGCAGGCTCGCGTCCCTGTCCGGGTCCACCCCTGCCTCTGAGACTGGTCCTCTGAGCACTTGAGCAGGTCAGAAAGGCCTTGAAGGCAGCGCTGGGCTCCGCTCAGCTGACCAGCAGCCCCGGGTTCACTGCAGCGACAGAGGGTCTCTCTGCAGCCTGTGGGGGCCACTGGGTGTCTTCAAGATCTCCTACCTGGGAGACACCCTCTCCTCTCCATCTCACTCCCACCAAGCTGGAGTCCAGGGTGTTTTCTGTTCCCCCCGCCCAGCGCCTGCACCTTTCTGTGCTCCTTGCCACCGCCCCGCCACCTCCTGCAGTAATCTTAGGGACCAAGGGACAGGAGGAGGAGGAAAGAAAGAAAATCCCTGGTCGCCCCTCAGAGGAAGCGGAGGATGCCCCTTCCTGCTGCCCACCGGGGCGCTGGGCTCGCCCCACCACCACTGCCCCCTCTCCAGGGAGCCAGAGGTGCGGAGAACAGGAGGGAGGAGGAAGAGGACAGGGAAGAGATGGCCTGTCTCGCTTCTCGCCTCCCCTCCCAGCCCAGGCCCAGCTCTGTCCTGCGTGGGCAGTGCTGACACAGTGGCTCAGAGCGGGGGCCCTGGGCCGGAGCCCAGCCCTCACCCGTCCCCGTGGCTGTCCGCGAGGCGCCTGGCCTCTCCGGGCTGCAGGCTCTGGGTGACGCTCTGGACCACTCTTCACACCCACATGGTTCTGCAGACCACTCTTACCTGACCTAGAGGGGCCCACGCAGTCTCTGCAGAGAAAGGGACCCACCTTCCAGAACGCCTCTGAAGCCGAGCCTCTCGTAGGCAGGCACGGGACTGGGGGAGCCATGCGGGCTGGTAGGGAGGCGAGAACTGGAGTCACCGTGGAGGTGCACCCCCTCCACAGCGCCGCGCGGCTCTTATTGTTAGGAGTGAAGAATCGTGAAAGCTCTCCGTGTTGCCCACAGCCATCGGCCTCAGGCGGTGCCCCGCTGGGCACTGTGAGCAGTGCAGGGCCAGTGTCCCTCCACCCACTGCTTTCCTTCTCCAGAAATGAGCTCATTCTCTCTACATGACAGCGACTGCGTGGGCATCCCTCCAGGTCAATACCGTGCACTTGTCTTCATCAAATTAACTACAGAATGAGGCACACAGAGTTTCTTCTTTAACAGAGGGCCATACGTGGCAGCTTAAGCAAGGGGCATTTATCTCTTACAGCACTGAAGGCCAGAACCCGGGGTGCCGGCATGATCAGCGCCTGGGGAGGGCGCTCTTCCTGGAGTATGACAGCTGTCTTCTCGCTTTGTCCTCTCAGGTGGAGGAGAGATCTCTGGTCCCTTTATGCACCTACAAGGACACAAATTCCACTGATGGGGTCCCCACCCTCATGGCCTCATCCAAACTCAGTCACCCCACGAGTGCCCCATCTCCTAATACCGTCACATCAGGGTCAGGGCTTCAACATGAACCTGGGGTTCAGGGATTACAAGCTCTTGTAGCACTGTGGGACCGTGTCACCTGTCCCCTGGAGAGATGCAGGAGTGGTCCTGGTGCCAAGCCTTCCTGGTAATAAGCTCGCTGCCAAACTAAACTTGGCTATGGAATGTTGGTGCCCGGGGACAGGAGCATTTCAGTCTTGTTCACTGTGATATCACCAGCCCCCGATGACAGAGGGCACCCAGCAAAACATGGAATGAATGAATGAATGAATGAATGGCATGAACCAGTGCCATCTGACCTTGTCCCCACGGTCTGGTGTTTCATCTCGATTCGCGGGTTCCTAAACGCATTCGCCGAGATGAAGGATCGCATAGTCGGAACTTCAGCCTGTGTTGCTAGGTTGTTTTCCTAAGTGGTGGCAGTCCACCCCCACCAGCGATACCTGCGGGCACTGTTCGCCTGTGCCCTCTTAGCACTCCTGCTGTCGCGTTTAGATTTCCCTAAACTGCTGGTAAAAAGCAGCATCTCTCTTGAGGCCAGCCCCTCTGTTGCTTTTTCAACCCCGCCTGGCCATCGCTGGTGACTGGTCTTTGTCTAGTTTCCTTGGCTTCGGGGTCCTTTCCCAGGCCTTGGTCCCTGGTCCCTGCATCGGTGACAGTACATGCTCATCTGTCACCTGTATTGCCAGCATCCTCTGCCCAGCCTCTCTGGGTCTCATGATTACTGGGGCAACATCACCAAGGTACTGGTGTGTTTTCAACTGATTTGCCAAGCTCCATCCTCTCCTGTCCATCTGGGGGTGCATCCACCATGAGCTTAACACAGAAAACGAGAAGGAAGTGACCTACATGGAAAGGGGTTTAGGCAGTGACGTCAGGATCTGCCGGTCCCAACTTGGTATGGAACCTTTTTGATACTGGAGATTGAACTCAGGGGCATTCTACCCTGAACCACACCTCCAGCCCTTTTTATCTTTTGTTTTGAAACAGGATCTCACTAGGTTGCTGAGGGTTTCCCTAAGTTGCTGAGGCTGGTCTTGAACCTGTGACCCTCCTGTCTCAGCCTCCCAAGTACTGGGATTACAGACGTGCACCACCAAGCCTGGCTGTACTGAACCTTTGATCAGTAGTAGTGCAGTTGACAGAATGCGTTTCATTGACCAAATGTGAGCGTCATAAAGAAAGTTCATCCCCTAAATGATATAATTAGAATATTTATAATTTGTCTGAAAGAGGAAACTCAGAACAGCCAAAGAGAGTAATTTAAAAGGAAGGGGGCTGGGGACATAGCTCAGTGGCAGAGCGCGTGCTTGGCATGCATAAAGCCTAATCCACTGACTTCGAATTCTCCTGCATGCTTATCTCCCGCACCAGACATGCAGCGGGTGTCTTTGATGGGCTGTCACAGGGGCGCTCTCTTCTCTTCTCTTTTGCAGAACTCCCTACAAAGTGAGACCTGTGGCCGTCAAGCAACTGTCTGGTAAGGCCCTGCTATCATTTTTTAAATTAAAAGAAAAAGAAAGTTCAAGCCTGCCCCTGTGATGGTGTGCGTGCGTGTGTGTGTGTGTGTGTGTGTGTGTGTGTGTGTGTGTATGTGTGTGTGTTACTGGGAATTGAACCCAGGGGTGTTCTACCTCTGAGCTATACCCCCAGCCCTATTTTATTTTTTATTTGGAAACAAGGTTTCACTAAGTTGCAGAAGGCCTTGCTTAAATCGCTGAGGCTGGCTGCGAACCTGCGATCCTCCTGTCTCAGCCACTCAAGTACTGGGATTACAGGCGCACGCCACCACCCCTGGCTTGTGATAGAATATATATTAATTAAACATTTGAATTGACAGCCCAATGCTGTTACTGAATCTGAAACCTTTTGCTTCTGTGGAGACTGCCCTTCTGAGTCCCCCCCACCCCAAGGACTTAGCAGGTGCCAGGTGACATTTCCACTGCAGTCTCCAGGGGCCCGGCGCCTGTCCCCCATTCGCTGTGAGCTGCGGAGGCAGGCTTCTATCACATCGGGTTTCTCGGGTTGCCTGGGCCAGTCAGTCATGTGATGTTAGAATCCCATTTCCTTTTGACTTTTTAAATCACTTTTATTTTCATATGATTTATGCATAATAATATGCTCCCATTTAAGTGCGTATTTTGATGAGTTTTGAAAAATGTGTCCATCCTTGTCACATCACCGAAATCAAGACACAGAACATTGGCACCACCTGAAAAAGTTCTCTTGTTCCTCTTCCCAGTTCGTCTCAGTCAACGACTGACCTGCTTTCTGACACCATCCGTTAGATTTGTCTTTTTGAGTTTCATAGAAAATAAATTACATAGGATGTGCACTCTGTTTTTGACTCAACATGTTTATGACATGCATCCTTACTGTAGCATGTATTGATAGTTGATCCCTTTTTGTGACTACATAGTATTCCATGTTTCAGAGTATTCCATGAAAGCAAAATGTGTTTTCCAATCACTTGTGGATGGACATTTTTTTTTTTTTTTTTGCAGAACTGGGGATTGAACCCAGGGGCATTCTACCTCCGAGCCACACCCCCAGCCCTATTTTTTATTCTTTATTTTGAAACAGGGTCTCACTAAGTTGCAGAGGGCCTCACTAAGTAGCTGAGGCTGGCCGCGAACCCGGATCCTCCTGTCTCAGCCTCGCAAGTACTGGGATTACAAGCGTGCGCCACGATGCCCAGCTGTGGATGGACATTTGAGCTGTCTTTGGTGTGGGGGCTTTTATGAGTAAAGCCGCTATGCACACTCAAGTACAAGTATTTGTGGGGACAGGTATTTTCATTTCACTTGAATAAAGACCTAAGAGTGGGATTGCTGGGTCCTTCTGGTTGAGTATTATGCTTAACTTTATCGAAACCACCAATTATTTTTTCCAAAGTGGCCGTGCCATTTTGCAGCTCCACCAACAGCATTCCCGTCGGTTCACATTCTCACCGGCGCTTGGTATTATTTCTGTGCCGGCATTGCTTATTTTCATCGTTCTGATGGGTGCGTAGTGGCTTCATTTGTTTCCCTAATGGTGAATGGTGGTGTCTTCAGAGTATTCACTGGTCATGCAGCTGCGAAGCGGCCGTACAGATCTGTTGTGCATCACTGTGGTCCCTGCACCACGTTCCTTCTACTTGAGTTGTGTTCTTGATATACTAAGGAGACACACCCTTTGTCAGATAGGTTTTACAAATCTTTTCCCTGGTCTGCAGCTTTCCTGTTCATTTTCTTACTAGTGTCTTTCAATGACTGGAAGTTTTTAATTTTATGAGGCCCATTTTATCAATTTTGTTCTTTTATAGTGTGTGCTTTTTGTCTCCTCTCTAAGAAATCTTAGTTAATCCCATAGTTGTGATGTTTTTCTCCTGTGTTTCCTTCTAGAAGTTTTGCAGTTTCACTTTGTACAGTTAGGTCGATGGGTGATTGATTTTACAGTGCTGGGGATCAAACCTAGGGCCTGTGTGTGCTAGGCAAGCAGTCTGCCACCAAGCTAGATCCCCAGCCTGTCTGATCAATTGTGAGTTAATTTTCGTATGACATGAAGTAAAAGTTGAAGTTTATTTCCCTTGCTAAATTTAGTTTTAACTTTTGGAACATCAGTTGTTACAGAATAGAACTTAGAAGCATCCATAGAGTGCTGGATGGTGTGTGGAGTGATTTCTACCTGAAGTGTTGGGGAGAATTCACCAGTGAACCCATCTGTGCTTGAAGGTGTCTGTGGGAAGGGTTTTTAAATTATGAAATCCATTTCTTGAATAGCTAAGGATGCCCAGGTTTTCTGTTACATTGAGGGTTAATTTTAGGGAGTTGTGTTCATTCCTTCTAGGTTTCACCTAAGAATTTATCGAAAGATGTAGATTGAAATAGGTTCTTGTTATCTTTTTGTGTCGGGTACTGCAGATTGAACCCAGGGGCTTTCTGCCTCCAAGCTACAACCCCAGCCTTTTTTAAATTTTTTCATTTTGAAACAGGGTCTCGCTAAGTAGCTGAGGCTGGTCTTGAACCTGCGATCCTCCCATCTCAGCCTGCCAAGACCTGGAATTACAGGCATGCGCTACTATGCCCAGGTCTTGTTACCCTTTTCGTGTCTGTAGGGTTTTAGTGAAATTCCTCCTCATTCTGGATATTAGTAGAGTCATGTGTCACTGATGTTTTAACTCCCACAATATGCACTGTTATTAATTTTTACTTTCAACAAGTACATTTATTGCTTTGTGTCTGGGTGTAGACCTAGGTTTGTGTCTGCTGCTATTTTCCTTCCTCCTGTGGAGTATGTGTGTGTGTGTGTGTGTGTGTGTGTGTGTGTGTGTGTGTGTTTTACTGGGGATTGAACCCAGGGGCATTCTACCTCCAAGCTACACCCCCAGACATATTCTATTTTTTTATTTTGAAACAGGGTCTGACTAGGTTGCTGAGACTGGCCTGGAACCCGCGATCCTCCTGTCTCAGCCTCCCAAGTACTAGGATCACAGGTGTGCACCACCACACCCAGCTTCCTTAGGACTTTTTTAAATTATTTTTTTTTGAGATACTGGGGATTGATACCAGGGGCATTCTTCCTCCGAGCTCCACCCCAGCCCTATTTTTTATTCTTTATTTTGAAACAGGGTCTCACTAAGTTGCAGAAGCCTCACTAAGTAGCTGAGGCTGGCCGCGAACCCAGATCCTCCTGTCTCAGCCTCCCAAGTACTGGGATTACAAGCTTGCGCCACCACGCCCGGCTTCCTTTGGACTTTTAATATTCTGTAGTGCTGGTCTTCCAACAACAAATCCCTCCAGCTTTGGTTTGACTGAAAACACGCCCCCTTTGCCTCCCTTTTGGAGGGCGTCGCTTGCCATAGGGAATGTCAGTTTGACAGCTTCTCATCTTTTAGCAGGCTAGCTTCTCATGAAGGGTTGTGACCAGTGTCATCTTGTTCCTGTTTACAATGCGTCGCTTTCCCTCTGACTGCTGAAGATTTTCTCTTTAGTGCTGACTTCCAGGAATTTTATTTGGATGGCCTTCATGCGGTTTTCTCTGTGTTTAACCACTTGGCGTTCATTGACCTTTGGGTTTGGGAGTTGCTATTTTTTCATCAAATTCAGAAATTTTCTGTGTTCTCCTCTCTTTCTGTCTTCTCCTCTGGGCCCCTCGTCACCTGAGCAGTAGACAGCCTGTCACCACCCCCACCTCACACAGGTTTGGTTCATTTTTCCCTGCCTTTTTTCTGTTTTTATTTTCTCAGACTTGGTTTGTTCTCGCTTCAATTTTATTGATCTTTCCTTTGCTGTTAATCTCATCCGGTGAATTCTTCGTTTCTGATATTGTATTTTCATCCCTAGGAATCTATTTCATTTGATCCCTTTCTCACCTATTTGTTTTTTTGTTTTGTTTTGTTTTTGGTTTTGGTTTTGGTTTTGGTTTTTTTTGCGGTACCGGGGATTGAACGCAGGGGCGTTCTACCTCCGCGCTACGCCCCCGGCCCTATTTTTTTTTATACTTTATTTTGAAACCGGGTCTCACGAAGTTGTGGAGGGCCTCACTAAGTAGAGAGAGAGAGAGAAACAGAGAGAGAGAGAGACAGAGAGAGAGAGAGAGAGAGAGAGAGAGAGACAGTGAGAGAGAGAGCTGAGGCTGGCCG
>PVJS01023019.1:0-29993 GCA_004027185.1 Glis glis | reverse complement strand
TTCTTCTCCTCCTCTTCTCCTTCTCTACCTCTTCCTCCTCTTCTTCCTCCTCCTCTCCTCCTCTTTCCCTCTACTCTTCCTCCTTTTTCTCCTCTTCCTCCTCCTCCTCCTCCTTCTCCTTCCCTCTTCCTCCTCCCCTCCTCCTCCCCCTACTCTTCCTTCTTTCTTCTCCTCCTCCTCTTCCTTTTCCTCCTTCTCTTCCTTTTCCTCCTTCTCTTCCTTTTCCTCCTCCTCTTCCTTCTCCTCCTCCTCTTCCTTCTCCTCCTCCTCTTCCTCCTCTTCCTTTTCCTCCTTCATAGTACTAGGGATTGAACCCAGGGGCATTCTACCACTGAGCTACACCACCCCAGCCTGATTTTATTTGTTATTTTGAAGCAGGGTCTCACTAAGTTGCTGGGAGCCTCTCTAAATTGCTGAAGCTGTCCTTGAACCTGTGATCCTCTTGTCTCAGCCTCCCAAGTACTTGGATTATAGACATGGGCCCCCATGCCCAGCATGCCAAAACTGTTACGTTCAGTGATTTTTTTTTCTTGTTTAGCCTTTGCAACATGTTTTCGCATGAGGTAAAAACATTCCTACTTCAGAGGTGAAGACTAAGAGACTCAGATTGTCAGAGGAAGACTAATTTTGAGTCCAGATTATCCATGTCTAAGTCATAGCTCCTTTTGATTCTACCATTTTGCTAATCGCTAGTATTTGTTAGATGTGTGCCGTGTGCGAGGTAGTGGACCCTGTTCTTTTATTAACATTTCTCACTCATCTCAGCAGTTAACATGGGGGCTACTGTTCTCTGATGTGTAGAGGAGGAACGGGAGTGAACGCTGGAGTGAGCACCCCGGGTTCTGCTGCGTAGAATCAGTAATCAAATCGGCCTGCTCTGATATCCGGAACCTGAGCTCTTACACCGCGACAAGCCGGGCGCAGTGGCGCATGCCTCCAATCCCAGTACTTGGGAAGCTGAGTCAGGGAGATCGCAGGCTGGGGATTGAACCCGGGTACATTCTGCCTCCGAGCTACACCTCCAGCCCTTTTTATTTTTTATTTGGAAACAGGGTCTCACTAAGTTGCTATGGGTCTCCCTAAGTTGCTGAGGCTGGCCTTGAACCTGCGATCCTCCTGTCTCAGCCTCCCAAGTACTGGAATTACTGGGTACGTCATGGTGCCAGTTTCATTATTATTTTTAAACTTAGAATTGGGAACCTGAAAATAAAGTAGCGCCTGGCACATTAGAAGTCTTTGATTATGTTTGCTGAATTAAAAACTATATTGGCATTCTGTTTATCAAAGCCAGATCCGTTCTCCTCTGGTGTTGTTCTCTCTTGTTAAGAGATAAGCACCCAGCCAGAATTTCTCAGGGAGATTTCTAAACACTGGCCCCAGCTCGCTGACACCGGCTTGGTTTTCCTTACATACGCAGGGGTATATATGCAGGGGAGATCAGACACCACTTCAAGACTTTCGCCATCATACATTTCTTCCTTCCTTTCCCGGGAAGGCACTACTGATTAAAATAGTTCCAGTGAGGGTCTCATGAGAAAAGGTGTGTGGATGGAGGTGACCTCTGGGGCTCTGGATTTCCATAATGTGTCTCCCCACAGAGAGAGGTTTCAACCTCGCGGTTTCGTTGCTCATTGGGAAAGAGAGTATCAGAAGGACGAAAAGCTTGTGACCCACAATCTGTGTCCCCTTGTCCCTTGGTCACATTCCTTCTGGTGGAATTTTGCTTTCCTCCTGGAGATAAATCACTGCTGAGCCAGTTTTTACAAAGCAGAGCACACAGGTATCACACCGCAGTGCTCGGGGTCCACTCGGAGTCACATCGCGGGTGTGGGGCGACTCTGGTCATGTCGCTGTGGCTCTCTTCCCTCCCTGTGCTCCGGTTGAACCTTCAGAGCTGGAATTTGCAGCTCTAGAAACTTAGAAATTGTCATAGAAACCCCAGGAGCAAGGGAAGGGCGAGGAGGAGTTTAATTATTTTTAGTTAACCGAGAGTGAGAAGGCTTGAAGGGGCCGAGGAGGACTGGGGGCCATCAGGAATGAAGATAAAATATCCTCACAAATTTAGCTTTTGCAATTCCTTTTATTTACACTCAGTATAACTGGTAGGAAATACACTGGAACCAACAGTCAGCTTTTGGCATTAATTAATCATTCCACACATGAAACATGAATTTCAATTTCTATATTTTTCTCTTGGCACAAGGGATTGAACCCAGGGGCCTTCTACCTCCGAGCTACACCCCCAGCCCTTTTGTATTTTTCATCTGGAAACAGGGTCTAACTAAATTGCTGAGAGTCTCGATAAGTTGCAGAGACTGGCCTCAAACCTGCAATCCTCCTGTCTCAGCCTCCCAATTGCTGGGATTAGAGGTGCGCGCCACTGTTTCCAGCTACAATTCCAGTCTTCTTTATTTTCTGAGGTCTTGGCATTCTTTCTCAGCCCTTCAACATATAGTTTCTCATATCTTTCTTAGAAAACATTGCAAACATTATTACCATTCTTTCAGTATAAGAATATTTGGGGATTAAAAAGCTTATGTAATTTGACCAAGGTCATAGAGCCTAACATGGTGTTCTGCATTCCAGACCTAGGACATGCTAATTACCACACTAGAATAAGCCTTACCTGTTTAAATGGAGTCTTGGCATTTGTTTTTCAAATATTTAATGCATTTACTTGGGAATTGATAATTAACCATTTTACAGTGTATAAATTTAGATGTCCTCTTGGAAAGCAAGTTAATTTTTTATTTATGTTGTTTAATTTTTATATATATTTCAGGGATATCTAGTTATCCAAGACCTTACTCTATATTAATATTCACAATTGATTTTGTTTAGTTTGGGGGAATAACTTAGAAGACTGTTCTATTAATTGAGTCATATATGTAAAACCTACAGTTATTGCTATTAGAATTTTTGATTAGAATGGAATTTATTTAATCCTAAAAAATATGCTAAGTGATATATATATATATATATATATATATATATATATATACATTTTGTTTGATGATCTTGAAGTGCCTTAGCTTTCTAACTTATTTTGCTATTACCTGAATTAAGAGATATGATTTAGCCAGGCATGGTGGTGCACTCCTCTAATCCCAGTACTTGGGAGGCTGAGACAGGAGGATCGCAGGTTCAGGGCCAGCCTTGGCAACTTAGCAGGGCCTCAGCAACTTAGTGAGACCCTGTTTCAAAAAATAAAATAAGGACGGGGGGTGTAGCTCAGAGTCTACCTTGGACTCAATGACCTTGGGCGGGCTCTATCCCCAGTACCAAAGAGAAAAAAAGCGTGTGTGTACACACACACACACACACACACACACACACACACACTATATTCTGTCCCAGTAACTACACACATGTAAAAACATATATGTGGAATTAACATTTCATAAAATATTAGTTACCTTTTTATCTGTGTGTGTGATACTGGGGATTGAACCCAGAGGCGTTCTACCTCTGAGCTACACCCTGACCCGATTTCATTTTTTAATTTTGAAGCAGGGTCTCACTAAGTTACAGAGGGCCCCACTAAGTTCCTGAGGCTGGCCTCGAACCTGCAATCCTCCTATCTGAGCCTCCTAAGTACTGGGATTACAGGCGTGTGCCACCACCCCTTTGTAACCTTTATTATAGTCATTGTTCACTGATATTTTTGTGTTTTATCTCATTGCAAAATATATACTGGCCCCGACCCACGATATTGATTACCTAACTCCACTGTGGTTGTAGCCTGCAGTTTCTTATTTGCTCAAGTGTAATGTGGTGGAAAAAGGCAAGATAGCTTTTCAGTCAGAGAAACCTGATTTTTGTCCCTTCCATGGTAAATATTAGTCATGTGTCACCTTACCTGTAAAATAGTGATAATCAGTACTTCCCACTAGTATTGAAAGGCCGGGTACCCAGAAGATAATCAGTAAATATCAACTATTATGTCTTTAGACACCACAGTTTGTAGTAGGTAGAATGTGTCTAATCATTCGAGCATTCCAGCACGCTCCTGGAATTGGGATTTTTCACTCAGTGTGGTCTTTATATCTTAGGCTAAAAAATAAAAACCAATAAAAAGTAATAAACACCAGCAAAAAAAAAAATTATCTTGTAGTAATTTTAAGACATCAATGTTAAATACTTCAGAAACCAGAATCGAATCTAGTGGTTCGTTGATTTTTATATGTCATACATGGAAGTGACTACTTTTATTTGTTAATTATTTTTTATGACTGCACATTTCTAACACATTTTAACCTTCCTGGCTCATTGTTGTGCAGAGGTGCAGGTAGGTCTTTCTCAGGCAAAGCTTCAGGGCTGTTAATTCCCACCTCAGTAGCATTCACTAGCTCCCTGTTAATCCTTCAAATTCATCACAGGCAGCGGGGCACACGTGGTGAGTTGGAGGTGTGTGCCTGTCATCCCAGTACTTGGGAGGCTGAGACAGGAGGATCACAGGTTCGAGGACAGCCTCAGCAAGCAATGAGATTCCCATCAACCTAGTGAGACCCTGTTTCAAAATAAAAATAAAATGAGGCTGGGGGTATGTAGTGGACAGTACTTTTTCTGTGTCCTTGCCATGGAAAGCTGCTGTTGATTAGAAAAATCTCTCGCATGAAATAACTCGAAGTCAAAGATGATTATTTTAGAGAAAATTATTATTATCATAATTATTAGAGATATGGGGTAGTTGGGGAGAAGGCAGAAAAGTGTCTGCTTCTCCTTCAACGAGCATCCTTTTTTATTGAGGGTTTAAACAAAGCATTTCTAAGAATGATTTAACAGCAGGGCAGCCACTCTTTAAGTTTACGGAGAGGTAGTCATGGGGCCAGGTTTAGGGAGGGGCAAGGTAAACGTTTGTGGGAGAACAGCAGGTCATCCAAGGCCACCTTGCAGTACCATCCAGTCCAAGGAAGCTTGTCTGCTTGCGGACAATTTACACTCAGCATGTACCGTGTACCTAGCTGAGCTGGTCCAAAATGGTGACCTCATTGCGTGGGTTAAGATGGTTCCCAACAGGGGTGTAGCTTGGAGGTAGAATGCTCCTGGGTTCAATCCTCAGAACCATATATATATACATATATTTTTACATGTATACATATGTTTTATACATATATATTTTCATCTATATTTTACATATATACATATATTTTACCCACACACACACACACACACATATATATATATATATGTGTGTGTGTGTGTGTGGTACCGGGGATTGAACCCAGGGGTGTTCTACCTCCACGTTACACCCCTGGCCCTATTTTTTATACTTTATTTTGAAACCGGGTCTCACAAAGTTGCGGAGGGCCTCACTAAGTAGAGAGAGAGAGAGAGACAGGGAGAGAGAGAGAGAGAGAGAGCGCTGAGGCTGGCCGCGAACCCGGATCCTCCGGTCTCCGCCTCCCAAAAACTGGGATTACAAGCCTGCGCCACCACGCCCAGCTATACATATATTTTATACATATATATTTTACATCTATATTTTACATATATACATATATTTTATACATATATATATTTTACATATATACATATGTATGTATGTATGTTTATAGCACCACAATTCATAATAGCCAAATAATTATGGAACCAACCTAGGTGTCCATCAACAGATGAATGAATTGTGAAATTATGGGATATACACACAATGGAATTCTACTCAGCAGTCAAGATAAACTGAAATTATTATGTCATTCGCAGGGACACGAGGGACCCAGAGAACATGATGTTAAGTGAGATCAGCCGGTCACAGAAAGTGAGGGGCCGCGTGTTTCCTCTCATATGCAGAAGCTAGGGAGGAATGGGGGTACAAGGGGGACTTTAGATAATGGAGGAGAGCCGGGTGTGGTGGCGCACGCTTGTAATCCCAGTACTTTGGGAGGCGGAGACCGGAGGATCCAGGTTCGTGGCCAGCCTCAGCTCTCTCTATCTCTCTCTCTCCGTCTGTCTCTCTCTCTCTCTCTCTCTCTCTCTCTCTCCTTAGTGAGGCCCTCCGCAACTTCATGAGACCTGGTTTCAAAATAAAGTATAAAAAATAGGGCCGGGGGAGTAGCGCGGAGGTAGAACACCCCTGCGTTCAATCCCCGGTACCGCAAAAAAAAAAAAAAAGATAGCCGAGGAGAAACTCCAGTGGAGTGAGGGAGGGGGTCCAGGGGAGGGTGGAGTAGATGGAGGATCAGTGAAGGAAACACCTCCATTGACACTATGTACATGTGAGAATACCTCTGTGAATCTTAATATCCTGTGTGGGGAAGGGGGGAGTGAGGAGGGAGCCCGAGGGGAAATTCACCAAGTGCTGTGTGCATGGATCCCCCTCTCACTATGGCTCCATTATGATGTGAGACTACAACGCACCAGTAAAAGTATTTTATTTTATTTATTTATTTTTATTTATTTGTTTATTTATTTATTTATTTATTTTTGTGGTACCGGGGATTGAACCCAGGGGCGTTCTATCTCCGCGCCACACCCCCGGCCCTATTTTTTATACTTTATTTTGAGACCGGGTCTCACGAAGTTGCGGAGGGCCTCACTAAGGAGAGAGAGAGAGAGAGAGAGAGAGAGAGAGAGCTGAGGCTGGCCGCGAACCCGGATCCTCCAGTCTCCGCCTCCCAAAGTACTGGGATTACAAGCGTGCGCCACCACGCCCGGCCAATAAAAGTATTTAAAAAAAACAAAAGCCAACAAATTCATCACGGGTTCCTCCGACAGAATCCCAGCCTTTGAGATAGAATTGTGGCCCACCTTTAGAGACTTTTTTCTTTTCTGTGCTCTCTGTACTTTACACTTAACTGCTCTCATCAGAGAGAATGGCTTGGGCTTTCCTAAATGGCTGTCACAATTTCTGGTGTCTTTGTCTTTCCTTATGTAGTAGCCCCTCTACCTCCAATACCTATCTCCTAGTCCATTTTGTAATTCCAGTGCTTGGGAGGCTGAAAGAGGAGGATCGCAGGTTTGAGGCTAGCCTCAGCAACTTAGCCAGATCCTCCTTAAAAGCTCTGCTTTCAGATTCCTGCTGGTTTCATGGTAACTCTTCTAATTGATTCCCTCTTCCTTCCTACATGACTTGAATTGATATTGATTCATCTGAAGCTTGTGTCTAGATCCTTCTTTCTTGCTATCTTAAGGCATTGTATAGTCTGTCTCAGTTTGGAGATATTTTATGCTTCCAGTCAATTTGATTTTTGATGGGACTTCATGCCTGAAAATAAGCAGAAAAATCACAA
This sequence comes from Glis glis, assembly GCA_004027185.1. NCBI lineage: Eukaryota > Metazoa > Chordata > Mammalia > Rodentia > Gliridae > Glis > Glis glis. The sequence continues at coordinate 22,764 of PVJS01023019.1, read as the reverse complement.
TAGAACCTAGCTCGCTCCTTCCTTCCTTCCTTCCCCTTCACTCTTTCCCTTCCTCCCTCCTTTCCTTCCGTGTGTGTGTGTGTGTGTGTGTGTGTGTGTGTGTGTGTGGTACTGGAGATTGAGCCCAGGGACATTCTACCTTTGAGCTATACCCTCAACCCATATATATATATATATATATATATATATATATATATTTCTTTCTTTTTTGAAACAGGGTACACTGAGTTATATAGGGCCTCACTGAGTTTCTGAGGCTGGTCTCAAACCTTAGATCCTCCAGTCTCAGCCTTCCAACTACTGGGAATACAGGCATGCACCACCATGCCTGGTAGTAGTACTAACTTTAATTATGCAAATTTGGCCTTAATCATGTGCTGTGTCTTGGGCTGTGATAGTTGGATAAATGTATCCAGTTTGTATAAACCATATAAGATTACTCAGAAAAGTAGTACTGAGACTAATTGTGATTTTATAACTTTTGGCTTTAAGCATACACTGTTTCTTGGTCTGTGACAGTAGGGTAGAATTATCTGGTTTGTATAAATCTTATGAGGCTTAATAAATGGACTTCATAATTATCCACTGATGACGAAATTCAATGAGTCGGTGAATGTTAATGTATCTCTCCTTCTCTGTAACTAGATGCCTTGGGACAGTTCCAATATGCGGCATTTATATTGTATTATGATTGTTAATAACACGGATCAGAGTCAAGCAAAAGTCAAGGACGAATGCAATTTTGTGTGAAATGTACATTTAATACTTTTTAACACTTAGCCGAATTACCTTTGGATGTCAATTAATTTTATGCCCCCTTCCTCCCATGATATGTGTGTGTGTGTGTGTGTGTGTGTGTGTGTGTCTGTGTGTGTGTGTATCTATGTGTGTGTGTCTATGTGGTGTCTTTTGAGTGAACCCATTAATCCTCTTACTGCATTCCCAAATACCAAAAGTGTTGTAGAATTTCTGTAATCGAATTGAGCCTTGTATGTTTTTTATTGATTCAGCTATAATCTGAGAGATTCGGGTTTGTCATATAGAGCCAACAAGGCATATTTCCCAGTATGTGAAACTCTTGGGTGGGCGATTAGATTATTTTATCCCTTCAGAAATATCCCGCCTGCCTTGCGGTGGCCTTGAAGTTTAGTCAAGTCCTGGAGGGTTGCAGAGTGCCAAGTATTGTGGAAAGCCCATGGTAGTAGACCACGGCTTTGTTCTAAGGGGATTACAGTTTCATTGGCTTTCTGTTATGCAGAGCACAGGATCACATGAGGACACGTTAAGTCAGTAGAGGGATTTATTAAGAAGATGTCACTGACCGTCAATTGTCATTTTGAGATTAATGCTTTCTGCTTAATCCCACTGGCTCACAGTTGCTGCTGTATTCTAAAAGCTTCTACAGTTTTTTTTTTCTCTAAAGATGGAGACCATCCTAGTTAGAAAATAGTGTTTCCTTCAGCCATAGGAAATATTGCTTGAAATTCTGTAATTTGACTTGATGTTTTTAAAATCAATGCGCTCAAAGATATGACTGTAGGTCATGTGTACTTTCTATTTCTCTGTAAGTTGGCACAGTGACTTTTACCTATTCTATAAAATTAACTGACTGCTAAAAAGACGAGGTTACATAGGTTACATGGTGGTCTTTTGTGTTTTTACTTCACGCATCAATAGCACAACCAGCAGCCTGACCCACACTAGTCAGATAACCCAAAAGGTTATTCACAAGGTCATCAGTCAGACCTTTGAGTTTCAGTGCAAATCCAAGAATGAAGGGGGCAGGCACCACCTGTCTTGCTTGCTTTCTTGCATTTTATTCTTATTATAAAGTAGGTAGACATATGTAGGATTAGAATTAAAAATAATACTGATTGGCAAGCCAGGTGTGGTGGTCCACACCTGTAATCCTAGTCCTTAGGAGGCTGAGACAGGAGGATTGCAGGTTCGAGGCCAGCCTCAGCGCTGTAGAGAGGCCCTCCGTAACCTAGTGAGACCCTGTTTCAAAATTAAAAATGGAAAGGGCTGGGGGTGAACCTCACAGGTAGACTGACCCTAGGTTTTATCCCCAGTACCACACATACACAAAGGAAGACTGATTAGCACGTTCATATACAGTTAAGAGCTAATGATCTACAAAATGCTTAGCACCATACTTGACACATTGCTTGTGCTCATTACCGACTTTATTCTTTAAGAAGCATTTATCAGCCGGGCGTGGTGGCACACACTTGTAATCCCAGTACTTTGGGAGGCGGAGACAGGAGGATCCGGGTTCGCAGCCAGCCTCAGCTCTCTCTCTCTCTCTACTTAGTGAGGCCCTCCACAACTTCGTGAGACCCAGTTTCAAAATAAAGTATAAAAAAATAGGGCCGGGGGTGTAGCGCGTTGGTAGAACGCCCCTGGGTTCAATCCCCGGTTCCATAAAAAAAAAAAGAAGCATTTACCATAAAAATTAAAAGCATATACTCTGGCCAGACATGGTGGCCCAGGCCTGGAATCCCAGTACTTGGGAGGCTGAGACAGGAGGATCACATGCTCAAGGCCAGAATCAACAACTTAGTGAGACCCTGTTTCCAAGTAAAAAATAAAAATTGGGCTGGGGGTATAGATCAGAGGTAGAATGTCCTGGGTTCAATTTCTAGTCTGTCTGTCTGTCTGTCTGTCTCTCTCTCTCTCTCTCTCTCTCTCTCTCACACACACACACACACAAATATTTTATTCTCTGGAGTAAAACTCTGGGTTCAAGCCGAGTGTCTGCAGACAAGTTGCCTCAAACTATCTCTGCCTCTCTTTGCCTCTTGCCAATATAGAGATAGATTATGTACGTCTTTGGGTGCTGTTCAATGCATATAAACCACTTATAGCAGTGTTTTTAATCAGCATAGAATAACTTTAGCTAAATATTAACTTTTCATTTTTCAAATTGTATTCTAAAACTAGTTCCTTTTAACATTAAATTTGTATTTTAACTGATAACGTGAAAACATAAAACTGGTACATATTACTGGGTAACATGTGTTGTTTCAATACATGCGTAATGTTGAAATCAGGTTAAATGCATCTGTCTCGTAACATACTTATCATTTCCTTATGGTAAAAACTTTCAAAATTCTCTCTTCTTGCTGGTACAAATAGATACTGCAATGTTATTAATTTGTGCCAAAAACATACTTAATATTCTTGACAAATTAGTATCTGTTCTTTCTCTTGCCTTGTTTGGACATTTGAAATTATAGGTATCTCTACCCAGGTGTGGTACATAGTTTTTTTTTGTTGTTGTTGTTGTTCTTTTATTCCTTCTCTCTTGCAGGGGAAATCTATTTCCAAGGGCCCGTCTGGTTATTTGTCTCCAACGTCTCCCCTGGCAATTATGTCGCAGCTACTTCACAGATATCTCTGCTGGCCGTTCATCATTCCAAACATCAAATAACTCGCCTGTTCATTCTATGCATGTTTTCTTATTGAGGACATTAGTCAACCTAAAATGAGCGCCAGGAGCTTATTTTTCTTGGTTTTCTTCTTCAAGTAGTTCTCAGGCATGCTTATCTTCGGAAGAAAGGGCCCTCTCCCGCGGCTTTTAAGGATGATTGAACTTGGAAACATTCTGTTTAACCACAAAACTCATGTTCCTTCTGTTAATTTCTGAAAGCTTGCCCTCCCTTCAATGCAATTACCATTTTTTCCCCTCTCTATTAAGTGGACAAGATTTGTTTAGCCTCCTCTTTGGGGGCAGGATCCTTATTTCTTTAGCAAATATTTTTGAATTCCTTGTGGTCTACTCAGCGCTGTCGTAGGTGAGTGGAGGAGACAGTGATGTGCAAGATACACAAAGTACTTGACCTCTTGGTACTCTTGCTCTCAGAGGACAAGGCAGACAATGAGAAATGAACAAACATGAAAGTTGAAAAGTGAGAAGAAGAAAGCGAAGTAGGAAAATGGGATGGACTAAGGAGACAAACAGAAGGGCGACCTCGATGAGGAACTAGAATAGGGCAGAGACTTGAATGTGGGAAACAGGTGGCTAAGAGAGGACCTGGGTCGGGCGTGGTGGCACATGCCTGTAATCCCAGTACTTGGGAGGCAGAGACCGGAGGATCACAAGTTCAAGACCATCCTCAGCAATGTAGTGAGACTCAGCAACTTAGCGAGACCCTGTTTCCACATAAAATAAAAAAGTGCTGGGGGTGTAGCTTGGAGGTAGAATGTCCCGGAGTTCAATGTAGGAAGGGAAATAAATGACTGAATGCAGTCCTTTAGCCCTCTATGTTGCAGGTCCTGTTCAAGATTCTCGGGACACTCCAGTGAACATAAGACACAGTTTTCTCCCTGATTTAATTATGTAGAATATTTGTTGATCAGTGTTATGGGGGATAAGAGCGCAAGTCTGAGTGAGTTACAAGATAAAAGAACATGATCAAGGTAGGTCTCATATAGCAAATGACATTTCACTGAGGAAGCCAGGTGTGGTGGCACACGCCTGTAATCTCAGTATATGGGAGGCTGAGACAGGAGGATTACAGGTTCAAGGACAGCCTCAGCAACTCATCAAGGCCCTCAGAAACTTACCAAGACCCTATTTATAGGGCTGGGGAAGTAGCTCAGAGGTAGAATGCCCCTGGGCTCAATCCCCAGTGGGAGGTTTGCCATGTGGGTATTGAGAAGGAATTACCAAACAAAGGTAAAAACTAGTGCAGAAGCCTTAAGGTAGCAGTTGACTCAGCTTGTTCAGAGAGTCTCATGAAACGAGGTGAGGAGAAAGGTCTCAGAGGTAACAAGAGATAATATTGTGTCACCTTGCAAACTTGTGTCAAGACTAAAGTTTGACTCTGAATGAAATGGGGTATCATCTTCTGGATGGGTTTGAGTGGTATAGACTGGGAAGGGGGTGTCAGCTAGAAGCAGGGTTACATGCTAAAAGAAGAAAGGTGTTAGCAGGAGACACTCTGTTAGATCTATATTTATTTTTTCATGGTATTGGGCATGGAACCCAGAGGCATTCTATCTCTGAGCCACACCCCTAGCCCTTTATTTTATTATTAATTTTTTTGGTACCAGGGATGGAACCCAGGGGTGTTCTACCTCCGCGCTATGCCCCTGGCCCTATTTTTTATACTTTATTTTGAAACCGGGTCTCACGAAGTTGCGGAGGGCCTCACTAAGGAGAGAGAGAGAGAGAGAGAGGGAGGGAGGGAGAGAGAGAGAGAGACAGGGAGAGAGATAGCGAGAGAGCTGAGGCTGGCCGTGAACCCAGATCCTCCGGTCTCCGCCTCCCAAAGTACTGGAATTACAAGCGTGCACCACCACGCCCAGCTTATTTTATTTTATTTTATTTTATTTTATTTTTTAAAACAACCTCTCTAGATTGCTGAGTCTTGCTAAGTTCATGAGGCTGGCCTCAAACCTGCGATCCTCCTGTCTCAGTTGTCCAAGTACTAGGATTACAGGGATGCACCACCATGCCTGACCACTCTGGTAGATCTTAAAAGAGATGGTAGAGGGGTGGAATTTTGTCAGGTGCTGAGTGTATTTTGAAGGCTTTCAGAGCAGAGCATGAGAGAAGGATGACTTGAGGCTGACTCTTGAATGGGAGAGGCTATACGTGGAGCAGGATCAGAGGGGCGAGCTTGATGTATAGGCTTTGGGAAGCATCACTGTTCGTTGTACCCATGCTCATACGAGTGCATCCCCTTTCCTGCTATAGCATGATTAGCTTGGGCCAGAGGGTGATCGGAGCTGAGGCTCAAGTAAGCGATTGAATCGTGCTCCCAGGTCGGCTCAGTCTCTCGTGGTTCATCGTCATGAGAAGAGCCTCCTCTGGGCACCCGTGTCCCTCAGCCTGGTCCCCAGGTACAAGCTGATAAAGCAGACCTATCGGACCAGCTAAGCACAGCCGGTCCTGCAGTTTGAAGCAGAGCTGCCCACTGAGCCCGCCTGAGTTCACAGCAGCCTCCACATCCCTGAGAATGAATAGCGTCTGTTTCCTCTCGCTGAGTTTTGGGGTGATCTGTTATGGAGATGTTTCGTGGCAATAACTCACCAGTGAGCATCCAGGAAGCGCAGTGAGATGAGGACTTGGATATAAGCATCCACAGATATAATCGTCTCTGTATGATCCCCCAAAGAGCCAGAAATACAGAGAAAGCGAAACCACTAGACGCTCTTGCTATCTCTATGGGACTGTTCAGAGGTGGGGGGAGAAATCCTGCTCATGACAAGTCTGCAATTCAGAGGAAGGCTGAGCTGTGGGTAGAAATTGAGGAGTTATTGGCACATGGACACCATTTAGAACCTCAGGATGAAATGAAATGTGGATGGGGAGAAGGTAGTAGAGAATGTAGCCAGCGGCTACATTTCTGCATCATTATCATGTCTGGACCTAGATGGGGCAACCAGCAGTAGAGAGCCCTGAAATCTGAGTGACCAAAAACAACATGGAAGAGAAGGGAACCGGCCATGGGGTGGGAGACAGTCGGCTACTGAGAATGCGGAAGGGATTCGGCAGCTTGGAGGTTTTTGTTGACCCTCGTAAATGCAGTTTCCTCTGAGTGTTGGAGACAAAGTCTGATGAGAGAGAGTTGAAACGTGAATACAACAGCTGAGTATTTGGAGAGTGGGAGCAAAATAACTTTTGGGGGAGTTTTGTGGGAGAAGACGAATGAGAGTAAACAGTGGTCTTTACCCCAAAGGGAGCGCTAAGCCCTGGTAAAGGGGTGGACTGTATTTCCAGCGGGGCGAGAGCTAGTCAGGGTGTTTGAATAGTGATCCGTTTGTTTTTTAGATACTGCTCCAGCTGCTGTAGAGAGAAAGGGCTGGAGCAAACTTGGGTAGAACTGTCACAAGGATATTTCTGTCTCCTAGGTGAGAGAGGATATTGGCATCTACCGGAGCTGAAGCGCCAGAAATGTGGAAAGTCAGGCATGAATTTTACAGAGTGGCAATAAAAAGGGAGTCGTGTGGGATCTTTCACTGAAAGAACTTAAAGTTTTTGTTGATCAAGCGAAAGTCACAAATGTGCACGAAAGTCACCTTTATAACTTCTTTCTAGCTGGGCCTTATGCAAATCTTGTCTGTTTGAAACAATATGATTTGATATTGGTGAAGCTATTACATTTACATTTCTTTCTTTCTTTATTTATTTTTAGTACTGGGGATTGAACCCAGGGGCATTTTACCTCTGAGCTACACCCCCAGCACTTTTTATTTTTTTGTTTTGAAAAAGGATCTCACTAGGTTGCTGCAAGTCTCACTAAGCTGCTGAGGCTGGTCTCAAACCTGCGATGCTCCTGTCTAAGCCTCCCAAATACTGGGATTGCAGGTATGCACCACGACGTCTGGCATTTCTTCCATTTTTTTGAAATAATAATTTCTCTTGTCTGTGGAAAAATATACATATGATGTTTTCTTTTTTTTTTCTCTCTCTCTCTCCTTCAAATTCTATTCTATTCCATGCCAAACCATTGCAGGCATCCTGGCCCAAGTTATTCAAGTTTCAGTTGAGACATGTGTGATGTCCTTGTCTGAGTCTGAGTGCAAAATAATTTATTTTTGCATGGAAGACGTTCCATGGTCTTTGCTTGGGATAAGGACCAAAAGTAACAACAAAGCTGACTTTAACTTCCCTTGGTCTTGGTTTTATATGTACTAGAGAACTGCTTTCCCAGGAAGGGTGAATCAAGTATTTTGCCAAGTGTTTTCAGCAGAGACTCAAATGATTGTCTGTAGTCTGTTCTGCTCTCTAACACGTCCAGAGGTTCCCATGGGAACCGCCCCTACTTGGTGGAAAGAGTCAAATTTAACAAATGATACAGAAAAGCCATTTAATCATCTTTTGGGTGATCCATGAAAGGGCCAGGAACACAGATGAAATGAATCCACTAGACTCTCTTGCTAGCTACATGGGACTGTCTGGGCAGAGGGGGGGCAGTCCTGTTCATGGTAAATAGTTTTGATAGATGGGAAAAAAATGAAAAGAAAGAAAGAGAGAAAAGAAAATAAAAAAGAAAGCCAGTGTCCTAAATTGACAGTAAGAAGACCTCTCCTATCATCTGTCTTCTTCTCTGTTCAGATACCTTTTTAAAATGTAAATGTTTTCGTGTCTTAGACGTTGGCACCCTGCCATTCACTTTCATTTCATTATTTTTTTCCCCCTGAGTGATTTGTTTTCAGAAAAGGCTGGGAATTATGAGACAGTCAGCCTTATACATAATCTTCTCATTGTGTTCAGAGAGCTGATTTTAAACCCGTATCCCCCATTTCTGTCCGTCTATAAAAATGCTTACCCGTCTGCATCGATGGAATTCCTGCGCAACAGCGACGATTCGACTCAGATCCCTGACCCGTGAGACTCTGTGTGTTTTATGCGGAGTAGGGCACCTACTGCCACAGGACACCAAGCTCATGGTCTATACCTGGGAGTGGCTTTGTGAGACCAGACACATTGGGGTCCCTCAGAAGTTGCTACACAAAAGACGCGTGGTTAGTGCAGAGCGCACCTTTGCAATGGCTCTGTTATGGATTGCAAATCCTTTATTCTCTCTGGCTTCACTTAACAGTATTTTTCAATGACTCTCTTGAAGCTAGGCTGTCAGAGGGTGTTGAATCCTGAAGAAGTGATCTGGAAGGGTTTTGGAGACCGTCCAGTCCAGGATCCACATAGCTAGACCTCTACGTTCATTTTCTTATTCTCACCTTGCTCTTGGCTGGGGAAATACAGTGGCCTTTTATTCAGTTCCTAAAACATACCTACCTTTGTCTGCCTCCGAGTCTTTGCCTGAAATGGCTCTAGGTAATTTCTGTTCATCCTTAAAAATCTTAGATTATCTGCTGCTTCCTCTGAAGGCACCCGCTTGACCCTCCAATGCAGTAGGTTTCCTGGGACTGTGTTCTTATAGTTCCTCTCGTCTTCTATCAAAACATTTAACATAGTTCACGATTAGATGAGGTCCTACAAGAGGGGGAGTTTAGCTTGAGTTGTTTTTCCTCTTCTGTAATAAAAAGATTTTGGAATCACCCTCCTTAGAAGTATTAATAGGAGGTTTCCATCAAAGAACAGTCCAGGAGCATCGTCACCTTGGAAAGGGTGTGGACAGGTGGAACAGCACACAGCTTGGTGTCTTTGGGGAAGGACGGGTGGGGTTCCGGGAAGGTGGTAGTTTCCAGATCCATCCCTGCCTCAGTGCTTCCATGACTGGCTGGTGAAGGAGGTAGTGTCTGTGGGATTAAAATAACACGCTCGTCATCTCCCCTGAGCTCAGGAACAGAAGTCCCCTTCCACAGGCCACGTGGGGCCAGCAGAGCCCGTAGTAGCTGAGGAGAAGTTGGCCCAGGGAAAGAATTCCTGGAATCCAAGTAAATTTAAGCTGCTAGAGGGAAGTAAAGATTTAAACAATGAAGAAACTTTGGGATCATTTCTAAGTTCAAGATCTGAGTTCCCTGCCTACCACCTAAGTGATTTTGGATAAGCTACCTCAGATCTGAGACTCCACTCAGGAGCCTAAGGAGCCGAGCATAATTGTGCACATCTGGAATCCCAGCACTTGTGAAGCTGAGACAGGAGGATCACGGGTGCGAGGCCAGCCTCAGCAACTTAGTGAGACCCTCAGCAACCTAGTGAGACCCCGTTTCCAAATAAAAAATATAATAGGCTGCGGGTGTAGCTTGGAGGTAGAATGTTTCTCCCCACATACACACCACCAATAAAGAAGGCTGAGGCAAGAGGCTTTGCTGGAGGCGAGGAGTTTGGGGCTACACTTGGGTAATGTTGTAAGACCCAAATTTGTAAAACAAACAAAAAAAGGTTTAAGGCTATTTGTTCATGGAAAAGAATTATGTTTTGTGAGGATTAAGTGACTCTTATGTGATGGATTCCCTAGAACAATTGTAATTTAGAGGAGCTGCAATAAATGTTAGTATTATATATATATATCAAAATATCCTCATCCCGAATTGCTACACCTGACTTAGCTGTAGTTTTGAGTTGATGTGTTCATTTTATCTTAAATTATTTAGTTGCCTCTTCATGAACTTTTCCCTTTGGGTTTTCTCAGAAAGGCACAGTCTTTCATAAGTAGGTGCAAAATAAATCACTGTTTTCATTCCAGAAACTTTGATGAATAAAGCACACACATAAAATCCTTCTTAGAAATCTATCAAAGTAAATGAAAAAAAAAACAAACCTGAAATTAGGGAGGATGATTTCATTTATTCTGAAATCGGAGTGGAGACTCAGCCCCAAACCCTAAATTACAAAAACTTGCTTTTGAATTCATTTTAGTAGCGGGTGCCAAGATTTCATACACATGCTCTTTCATCTTGGACATGGCGTATACACAGGAAATGAAAAATGTTTGAAAAGCTTTTTAACAACCCTGGTAAATAGGACAGCGTGGAAAGGTGTGCATCAAATTTCATGTTCCAGAAACTGCAACTTATGAAAAAAAGACTTAAAAGATAGCATTTAAAAATATATCAGTGTTGCTAAGCGTGGTGGTACACACCTGTTATCCCAGTACTGGGGAGGATGAGGCAGGAAAATTGCAGGTTCAAGGCCAGCCTCAGCAACTTAATGAGATTCTTAGCAACCTAGCAAGACATGGGGATATAGCTCAGAGGTAGAATGCCCTTGGGTTTAACCCCTTGAATATATGTATGTACGTATGTATGTAATTATATATCTGTATGTATATGTATGTATGTTTCGGTCAACATTCCCAATGCTATAATCTAAAGCAACTGACCACACAACTTAGAGAAAGGAAGATTTATTTGCTCACAGTTTTTGGAGATTTCAGGTTCAGTCCATGTGAGGCCAGGTCTACGGAACTCAGAGCATGGCAGCAGGAAGTAGAGGAGGGAGAGAACACAAGGGCTCTGTTCTCACATTACAGAGGCCAGAGGCAGAGAGAAATAATGAGCAAGGGGATTCAAAGACGGTCCCCAAGGCCACACCCCAGGGACCCACCTTCTCCAGCCACACCCTACCTGCCTAGGTGACCACCCAGTGAATCCATTACAATGGATTTGCCTAGGTGACCACCCCGTGAATCCATTACAATGGATTTATCCACTGATGAGATTACAACTTTCATGACTCAATTACATCAACTCTGAGAATTAATACATGAGCTCTCCAGGGGACATTCTATATCCGACCATAACAATATGTAAATGTAAGAAATTTAAGTTTCCAGAACCCTACCCTCCTCTATTATTCATTAATATTCCAGTACACACATAGTCACTGTTTCTTATGACACATACTATAAATAAGAAACAAAGGATTTAACAATGTCTTCTACCGTGCAAATGTAGTTGTGTTCTCAACCACTGCTAAAATATTTTGGGGGGACACACCCAACTGTAGAACCAAACACAACACAGTAAGTGCCCACCTTTTAGACAGATATGGTCAGGCAGATTATCCTCCTCTTTGTCCCTGCTCCACATCTGAAAAGATCCCAGGATTGATGGAGCGAGTCCTCATAAATTCAAGAAAGTGAAGTATCGGTCCAGCGGGGGTCACCGAGAGCCACAGGTGACATAAGCTGAGCACCTCACTACGAGAGGAGTTGAACTGTTGAGTGTGCAGAGCTCTCTGGAAAGCGGGTGGCGCACCCCGCTTGTCAGCATCAACCCAGGTGGGAACGTGGACCCATTGTCTGTTGATCTTAAGGTTCTCAGGAGAAGCATGGACTCTTGTTTTTTTCTCTTGCTGGTTTTTTTTGTTGAAGTGGTGAAATCTCTGGTTTTAAAAACACTGGCAACTAATTCCACATTCTTCTTTTTTTTCTTTTTTTGCGGTACCGGGGATTGAACCCAGGGGCATTCTACCCCCAAGCTACACTCCCGGCCCTACTTTTTAACTCTTTATTTTGAAACCAGGTCTCACGAAGTTGTGGAGGGCCTCACTAAGTAGCTGAGGCTGGCCGTGAACCCGGATCCTCCAGTCTCTGTCTCCCACGTACTGGGATTACAAGAGTGGGCCACCACGCCCAGCTCATGTTCTTCTTAAGGTATAGTCTTTGTAGGTGGTGGTGTTGAGCTAGGCAGGAGACATCTGTTGGCTGAATGTGTTCCGAGGCTTTCAGTTTGCAACCTCTGTGCCTTTCCATGTGGAGGTGAAATCCCGGGAGGTAGGGAGTGGCTAGGGATGAACACTCAGATCAAAGTCAGACCCTTGGCATCAAGTCTATAACTATTTCCTGGAACACTCTCTCTTTGCACAAGACAGGCTCTGATCCGGGAGATGGTGGTGTAAGGTCGATGATCCAAGTTACACTGATCACTTTTGACCGGGCTCTCTCAACTATGACTTTTTCTCCCCAGTATGAACATGCTGCACTTGTGAGGTTGAACTTTTTGTATTTTAATAATAATACTCATTACATTCCCAAAGCATTCATTGTATCTGCCCCTAATTCTTCCTTGTGAACTTTCTTAATATTTTAAGAATTAAATATCAAAAGAGAATGCAAAACTGGGAGGCACAATTGACCTATTTATTTAATTACTGGGTACTAGGGATTGAACCCAGGGCATTCTACCTCCTAGTCACACCCTCAACTCTTTTTAAAACTTTTATTTTGAAGCAGGGTCTCACTAGGTTTCTGCGAGTCAAGCTAAGTTGCTGAGACTGGCCTCCAAACCTGCGATCCTCCTGTCTCAGCCTGCCAAGTACTGGGATTGCAGGCATGTGCCAGCACACCCGACTAATGACGTCATCTTGACCTGACCCATCTTGGGTTCTTTAAGCTACCCATTTTGATCTAAGCCAGTTTTGCCTGAGTGCTGGGGCAGAGTTGCGGGGTCCACAGAGCATTGGAAAAGGATGCAAAAGGCTGGAGAAGTTGGGTTTTGAGAGGGTTTCTGTGAAAGGCATCCCATTTTTGTGGATTTCGCGTTAAGTGAAGCATCTGTGGGTCAAGCATTTCAAGTATTCCCTTTCTCTGCGTCCTCTGAGGACCATTGTAGCAGCACATTGTGTAAGCTGGGACACTTTCTGCAGTTGATTTGTAGGATATAAAATTTGTAAACAGCCATTCACAATACCCTATTTCATTTTTAAAGCTACATTTCAATGGGTTATGTTTGTTCCCTTTGATTTTTTTTTGTTGAAAATCTGAGCAATAATAGGGTCAGTTTGACACAACCTAATTTTTTTTAACATTTTGTTTAGTCTTTGTCAGACCTTGCCCTCATTTGTTTTTGACCTTGTACCACTTGCCTTGGCTGGTTATATAACTTGCAAATCAGGAAAAGGCTATTACTAATTCCTTATTATTGAACTCAAAAGATCACTCCAATTTTTAGTTTGCTTTGTTTTTCCTCTCTAGCATTTCTTGTGCCTATATTAGTAAAATTCCTTTAGTCTAGTTAAATACTTAATTACCTAATGTGTTCAAGGAAAAGCTATAAAGTAGGGTAGGAAGGACATGTTGCTAAATTTTAATTTTTATCACTCTGTCTCACTGTCTTCCTTCTATGACTATATAAATATACATTCTATTGATTATCAGAGGCGGGGGGTAGTTGGCGGTCACTTGGTCAACACCATCATTTTACTGAAAAGACAATCATGAACTAAGCAGGAGAGATACCTTGGCCAAGGTCATATATATGCTGGTGGATAAATCAGGAGGCAGCATTGCATACTATTTAAGAGCTTAGGATCTAGAGTCAGACAAGACAGAGCTGGGTCCTGGCTAACTGTATATTAATCATCTTGCCATGTCTTCAGGTAATCCAAATAACTTCCACACCCCAGTTTCAACAGTTTAAAATGGAGATTATAATAACACTATTACTTGTGTTGAAGAATAGATGACCAAATCTACATCAACTGCACGCCACAGCGTTTAACTCCTTCTAAATTCTCAATGAGTCATTAATGTAATGGCTGTCTCCTTCATAATCATTCCTCTGATCCCTGTCCATGTGTACCATATGTCACAGCTCAGCAATGTTTCCAAACGATCTCAAAGCTTTCTTAAGGTCTATCAAACTTCCTCAGCAAGGGTGGGTGTCTGTTGTTACTTGTGGGTTTCTTAGAGGATGCAGCATGTACAGGTATGTGTATTCTTTTTTTGTGTGTGTGTGTGGTACCAGGGATTGAACCCAGGGGCGCTCTACCTCCGCGCTACACCCCCGGCCCTATTTTTTATACTTTATTTTGAAACCGGGTCTCACAAAGTTGCGGAGGGCCTCACTAAGTAGAGAGAGAGAGAGACAGAGAGAGAGAGAGCTGAGGCTGGCCGCGAACCCAGATCCTCCGGTCTCTGCCTCCCGGTCTCTATCTCCTCTGCCACCACGCCCAGCTACAGGTGTGTGTATTCTAAAGTTTGCAATGCCCCTCGATTTCCATGATATACATTTGGTTCATAAACTCATTGAGCATGTATTGAGCACCTTCCTTCTGTGGAGAAGGCTGTGGGCTGGACCCTGAGGATACAGTGTGAACAAGGAGGCATCATACCAGGGCTCGGGGTGTGGCTCAGTGGTGTAGCACTTGCCCAGCATGTGTGAGGACCTGGGTTCAATCCCCAGCAATGGAAGAGAAGGCATGATCTTTCTATTTTGATAGGCACAGTGTTCTTCTGTGGTAGTAATCAGATAAACTATTTAGGCCAACTAAATTAGTCATTTTTTTTAGTAGAAATCTGGGGTCATGGGTTTCAGTTCTTTGACATACATCAATTATTATGTTTGTGTCCTGAAATCAAGCTAAAATCACTGTGACTTGTATGCAAGGTATCATTATTTCATATTTTAAAAATATCTCAAACAATTTTAAATTTTTTGTTTAGTTTTTCCTATTTTCAATGAGAATCTAAGCTTCAGGCTGAACATAGTGTACATGTGAAAATAAAATAAAAGGCCACATTATTTAGTGTAGTTCCACTACATGCATTTTATCCATTTCAGCATGTTATCATTTCAACTTGATTTGCACCTGAATTCCTCACTTTTGTGTATCACCAGGAGGTACCCCTGTGATCAATAATTAAGTATTTTATGTTCAAAGCTCTGTGCATTGGATTACAAAATATTCCTTCTGAATGTTCAGGTATTATACACATAGTTGTATGCTTGGATTTTTTAAAAGTAAAAGAATTCTGTTTAATGCAAAGAAATCTGAGGGTAAAATTATGGTGACTAAAAAATTTAAGCAGGCTTTGTTTGGGTCTATTTTGAACCTTTTTTTCCCTCTTCTATTTCCTATTTAATAATACAAGAGAAAAAAGCTGTGCCCCCAAACTGGAAAATCCCAGGGTTCCCATCCATCTACCTGAAATTTGCTGCATGTCCGTGACTACCATTGATGGAAAGAGGGATGTTGGTGAGCTGTTCTGACCTGTGCATTGACTCAAAGGTGTTTGCCAAACCTAGGGAAAAAACAAAGGTGGTCTTGCTATCTTGTAGCCATGTGGCCTCTGATAGCCCATAACCTACAATTTTAGACAAAATTTAAAGCTGACCGTTTCAGTCAGGATTCTCAATGCTGTGACCCAACATACCTGACGACCATAACTTAGAGGAAGAAAGATTTATTTGTTGACAGCTCTGGAGATTTCAGTCCATATGAGGCTAGGTCACACCTGAGGAGCTCAGGGCATGACAGCAAGAAGCAGAGAGATCTAGGGACATGTATAATTCCCAAGGCCACACCCCCAGTGACCTATCTCCTCCACCCACACCCTATCTGCCTACCTTACCACCCAATAAATCCATTAACCCATAAATGGATTTATTCACTGATGAGGTTAGAGCCCTCATGATTCAATTATATCACCTCTAAACATCTTTGAATTGCGAATACATGACCTCTTTCAGGGACAGTCTCTATTTAAACCATGACATTGACTATAGGAGGGAACTATAATGTTAAATGAATTGAATGAAGATTTGTACTATACTCAAGATGATATTGCATTCACCAGCCAAAAGCAACCATAAATAATAAAAATTGGGAATTAAAGCAAAAAAATAGATTCACTGCTAGGACAACAACAATGAAGTATACATCATAGTAAAGATGGTAAATATCAGAAAGATGCTACTGGAAACCAAATTAACTGGAAGCCTGAAAAATTAGCAGAACTACAAGTAAAGAAGCAGTTTAGTATATAAAAAGGGACGATGAGACACATCGTTAAGGTCCTGGGGCTCATCTCCTAGCTAATAATAGGAGCTGTAGAAATAGGGAACAGATGTAAGGAGCAAGGAGAAGTAATAGATTACTATTTCGCCTAAGCTGAACTAATTCTTAAAGCCTTCACATCGAATGAACTCACCACAGGCTGGTGAAGATTAATGAAAATAAGAACTTTTAGACCAATCATGGTAAAATTTTAGAATTCCCAAGAGAAAATTTAAAGAGAAAAAAATATAAATGTATACAAAAATATTAACAGAGAAAGAATAAGTTATCTGCAAAGACAAGAGAATTTGACTGTTACTCAATTTCTCATCTACAGCCCCAGATGCTGCTAACTGCAGAATTCCTCAGGGCAAGCACTCTTAGCAAAGTAGAAATTGTTTTAAAAAACGTTTTAACTATAATTACAATTAATAATATCTATGGAAAATAGTGATGAATATAGCAATTCATTGTAAACAGGAAAATTATACCCTATGTCAGAAAAAGGACAGAAATGCCCCTTCTGAACACTCTTGGTCAAGAATGTTTCAAAGTTTATGGTTGGCCAAATGGAAGCAAAATTAAGAATAAATAATGGGAAGGAACAGTTTTACTATTTTCATATTATGTTTGGGTTATTCAATTGTTTCATGCAATACTTCATGCAAGTATTACATGAAACAATATGTCCACTTACCAAAAACTATCAAACCCAAATGTTAACAAGTACAACATGCCCTCTTCCTAAATTAACTAAAAATTCCTGTCATTTAGCATGTTGGTTGTGTCCAAATTATATATTTATTGTATATAACTTAAAACTTATATATTAAGCTTAATGGAGTTCAGAGAAAAAAGGTCTGAACAGTTTTTTCTCTTTTTAGAATAAAGGTGACAGAGGGACAATGAATCTAAATTCGTTTTGGAGGAAAAGTGGCTAGAAAAGTCTAGGGAATTTAGAAATAGAACATTCTAGAAGAGGCAATGGGAGACCATATTAGATATAATCATAAATCAAAAAGTCTCAATATTTTTTCTTCCTTCCTTCCTTCCTTCCTTCCTTCCTACCTACCTACCTACCTACCTTTTTTCTTTCTTTCTTTCTTTCTTTCTTTCTTTCTTTCTTTCTTTCTTTCTTTTTTCTTTCTTTTTCTGGCACTGGGGTTGAACCTAGCGAAATTCTACCTTTGAGCTAGACCCCCAGCCTCTATTTTTTTAAATTTTTAAACAGTGTCTTGCTGAATTGTTGAGGGTCTCTCGAAATTGCCACATGCTGGCCTCAAATCTGTCATCCTCCTGTCTTAGCCTCTTAAGTGTTTGGATTACAGGCCTGCACCACTGATCCCAGCTAAAAAGCCAAAATATTTTTAAAGTACTGTACAGTGAAACAGATATGCAAATGGATAGATCTGAAGAAGTAGAACAAACCATAGTTGGAAATTTAAGTGTACATGCATTATGTCAAGTAAAGTAAATGGTAGTATAGATTGATAACTCAGCAAATACTAAAAAAAAGCCTTGTTTATGTTTGTAGTTAAATCAGTAATTCAAACAAAAAAAGCTTACATTACCCAGAAAGTTACGTATAAGAATAAACTTGTGCTACTAGATGAAAATATAGAACATTTTTAACTTGTGAAGGAGGACCTCCTTGGCCTCTTCCACGTCAAGAGCTATTAAAAGAAGAGAAAGATGTTTGGTTTCCTTAAAAACCCAAATTCTGTAAGACAGAAATTCTCCATACATACAAAAAAATATATGTAAATGAATGTTCATTGCAGTATTTTAATTACATCAAAACAGTAGGCACCAGGAAATGGGCAGATTTATAAAAATAGTATGTTCTTACAAAAAATGTTAAATGACTCTAAACGATGTGTTGACTTGGAAAAATGTTAATTAAATTTTCAGAGGAAGAACAGCTATAAAATGGGATGTAATATATGGTGACATTCTTGCAGTCCTGTGTCTTTGTATTTATCCTTTGTGCGTAGAGAAAGAAAACGCTGCTAACTACGAAACGTTAAAAAGCGGGGGCTAAAATTACACAGCAGAGACTTTCAATGTTATCTCTATAAATTCTAAATTATTTTTGTATGATCGGCTAGTAGCTATAGCTGGAATCATTAGAAAAGAAGAGCTCTTTCTAGTTTCACTTAAGAAAAAGGTCAGCGGGATTGTATAGATTATATTCTACCTGGATATTCCAATGAAATTCTACACCAAATCATACTTCTTGGCGGTGTTGTGAATGATATATCCAGAAATCCAAGTAAGCACATTCAATCTTATCGTCTGCTGACAGTTATGAGGAAACCATGGTGTCGTGTCAAAACCCATAAAGGAACTGGGTGTGGTGGCACACTCCTCTAATCCCAGTCCCTGGGAGGCTGAGACAGAAGGATCGCAGGTTCACAGCCAGCCCCGGCAATGTAGCGAGGCCATCAACAACTTAGGGACACCCTGTTTCAAAATAAAAAATAAAATAGGGCTGGGGGTGTAGCTGAGAGGTAAACTGCCCCTGGGTTCAATCCCAAGTACCACAAACCAAGCAAATCCATAAAGGATAAGAACTGATCTTCTGTATAAAGTATTTACTTGGGTGACTCACTGAATAACATGCACTGAGCTCTAGATGTGTTTGGTAGCAATATTCTATCTGTGGAACTCTAGCCTAGATCATCAGTCCTTGGGACCCATAGTCCCTGAGGACTATTTAACATGCAAATCATCAGGCTCCTTCCCAGCCCTACTGATTCAAACTCTGTCAGACCCCATGCCCAGAATCTGTATTTTATAGCAAGCACTCAAATAATTCCAGATCTACTGTACTGGCTTATCTAGGCGAAAGTTGTTTACTAAGTCAAGTTTAATGGGAAGTTGTTTTTTTCCTTTTAGAGTATATCAGAGAATTTATTGAGAAATGGGGTGCTGATTGGCCAGCCCATGAGAACCCTCGAGTGCTGGTCTTGTGTGTTGAAGTGTTTTTGGTCGATGGTGGGACACTTTAAAGGATCCGGGTCCTGGAGGGACTGGTGTGGTGATAGTTGAAAGACAACTGTGCTCTCCTAGTGTCTAGTGGATTAGAGGGGACTGATAGACTGGAGAGAGTGGGGGACAGTAGGAAGCTATTAAATAGACCAAACAAGGGAAACCCAAAGCCTGGTTTGCAGTAGAGGAATTAGAATTCAGGGGGAAGAAGGGAGGGAGGGAGGGAGAGGGAGAAGCGAGCCAGCGATGACTGACACTTTAATCTCAGGTGGCGGGTATCCTTGGCACCACAGATCACAACGAGTATCGGTGGTGTGCAGAGTGGTAGAGTGTGCTTGCACTCGTATCATTCATCACGCAAATGATCCATTTGTTTAGATGGCTAAATCAGAGCTTACAGCTCACAGGAAGGATGGGGGAAATTCTCCGCTATTAGCATTAAAACAAAAGTGAACACAAATACAGTGGAGGACTGGGCCAGGCTCATCAAATATGATTTTGATGGGCTAAAAACTCCTAATGAGGACACGGTGATCAACTGAACAAACAGACCATTTGGCCGGAACAGAAATGTCAACAGAGGCATAATTCTACCAAGTTGCTGATTAGGGAGGGCGCTGGCTGGTTGGTGGATGTTCGCCAAGACATACTGAGTGGTGGGGAGCCCGGGCCATGCAGCCTCTGGGAATATAAATGGTCAATTATTTTTCATTTATATTGTAATTTACCTGAATTCCAGTGTATATTGCAGAATTAAACTCTCCTTCCTTAGGGTTTCCATAGTCCTTCGTTTGGATTTTTATTGAGGAATTTATCTTAATAGCTTGTTCCTATTGAGCAGAGCTGGGGTATAAAACTATTAATTGGTATAAAGGGATAGATTGGATATTCTTGGGCAGTTCATCAGTGTGAAGTGGAGTTCGAAGGTGGTTATGTCATGGCAGTTTGGGGGAAGGATGGAGAAAATCCTCAGAAGTTAAAAGCTTAGCTCAGCTGCTTACTTTCTGTGATAGCCTGGTCTGGCTTGAACACTGGTCCCTCATCTATTAAATAATAATACTACTAATAAGAGTTCACCTCATCACAGAGCTATTATAACAATGAGACAGAAAAATGAATAACTTTATGCACATAGGCAACATTTAACACAGAATCTAGAAAAAACAATTCTCAAAGTAGGCAGCTGCTGTTGCTATTATGATTGCTTGCTTTTATTGTTGAATAGACTTGGAGAGTCAACTAGAAATGTGCAAAGCTCGAGAAGTCTCTGTACATCCTTAAAACACTGTATCAGCTACAAGCTGAGCGAGGGTCGCTGAGGCTCACCTAGTCTGGTAAGTAGCTGAGTGAGGGACTGGCAGAGTCCACATGCGTTTGTTCTTACTTTTAGAGAGGAGGGATGCAGAGGCTTGCTTATTTCAGAATGTGTCACTTGCTGTCCTTTGTGTGGTAAAGGCAATTTAAGTTTATAATTCTGCTTGATCAACTGTGGTAAAATAGTAATACCACTTGATGGAGTGGATAAGCAAGCCAGACCATTTTTTTCCCATTACACATAGATAAAAGATGATACATAGATAGATAGATAGATAGATCATAGATACATAGATGATAGGATAGATGGAGCGATGGATGGATGGATGGATGGATGGATGGATGAATGGATGGATGGATGGAGCAATGGAGCGATGGGTGGATGGAAGGAAGGAAGGAAGGAAGAAAGGAAGGATGGATGGATGGATGGATAGATGGATGGATGGAGTGATGGAGCAATGGATAGAGTGATGGGTAGATGGATGGAAGGATGGATGGATGGGTGGATGGATGGAAGGAAGGAAGGAAGGATGGATGGATGGATGGATGGATGGTGCAATGTTGCAATGGAGCGATGGATGGATGGATGGATGGATGGATGGATGGGTGGAGTGATGGCACAGTGGATCAATGGATGGAGTGATGGGTGGATGGATGGAAGAAAGGATGAATAGATGGATGGATGGATGGATGGATGGATGGAGCAATGGAGCGATGGGTGGATGGATGGAAGGAAGGAAGGAAGGAAGGAAGGATGGATGGATGGATGGAGCGATGGAGCAATGGATAGAGCGATAGGTAGATGGATGGAAGGATGGATGGACGGGTGGATGGATGGAAGGAAGGAAGGAAGGATGGATGGATGGATGGATGGATGGAGCAATGGAGCAGTGGATCAATGGATGGAGCGATGGGTGGATGGATGGAAGGAAGGACGAATGGATGGATGGATGGAGTGTTGGAGCGATGGATGGATGGATGGATGGAGTGATGATGGATAGATGGATATGGATGGATATTTCTACTCTATAGATACAGCTTTGTAGATACACGGATATATCTCTCTTAGTCTTTTGAGGCTATTCTAATGGGGTGGCTTATAAACAACAGGAACATATTTCTCATAGTTGTGGAGTCTTGAAAATCAGAGATGGAGAAGATGCTGCTGCTGCCAGATTTGGCATGTGAGGAGGGCTTGCTTCACATTTATAGACAGCCTTTCCCTCAGTCCTCGTGTGGAGGAAAGGATAAGGACGCTTTCTAGAGTGTCTTGTATAAAAAGTGTCTCATCTCCTAATACTAGCACACTGAGGGTTAGGGGTTCTAAAAAAAGAATGTTATTATTATTATTTTTTTATTATTGTTATTTTTTTACAGTACTGGGGATTGAACCCAGGGACATTCTACCTCTGAGCTACACCCCCGGCCCTATTTTTTTATTGTTTATTTTGAAACAGGGTCTCTCTAAGTTGTGGGGGGGGTTCATTAAGTAGCTGAGGCTGGCCATGAACCCAGATCCTTTGGTCTCAGCCTCACAAGTAATGGGATTACAAGCGTGCGCCACCACGACCGGCTATCATTATCATTATTATTACTATATGTGGTACTGGGCATTAAACTCAGGGGATTTTACCTCTGAGCTACACCCCCAGCCCATTTTTAAAAATTTTTAATTTTTGAAACAGGGTCTCACTAAGTTGCTGAGGCTGGCCGAAAATGTGTGATCCTCCTGTCTCAGCCCCCCAAGTACTGGCATGCACCACCACACCTGGCTAAATAAGAATTTTGAGTGAACACAAGCATTCATTCTATTGCAATATAATAATTTATGTATTATTATATATGTGTGTATATAATTTCTATACATATATGTGTTTATATATGTATATATATTGTTTTAGGTACATATGTATATATACAGTATATTTTCTGTTGCTGTGACAATTCCTGAAACTGGATAATTTAGAAGGAAATAGGTTTATTTAGATTACAGTTTTGGGGGCTGAAAGTCCAAGATTGAGCAGTCTCATGTGTTTGGCTGCAGGTGAGAACCTCCTTGTATGGGACCTAACAGTGGCAGGAGCATATGGGAGAGTTATCATGTCAGATAGGAACCCATAGTACAGGAAGGGGTCTCCTCCCTCTTTTATAATAACACTCACAAAAGAACAGCAGACTCTCCTAGAGACCGGAATCAAACCCCATGGACGATGATGCTCCCAGTAACCTAATCCCCTTCAACTCTTAAGCTTCCACAGCCTCTAATACCACCACGCTGTGACCAAGCTCCACCTCTAATACCACCACACTGAGACCAAGCT
>PVJS01023018.1:0-29957 GCA_004027185.1 Glis glis | reverse complement strand
TTTTTTTTTTTTTTTTTTTTTTTTTTTTTTTTTGCGGTATCGGGGATCGAACCCAGGTGCGTTCTACCTCCGTGCTACAACCCCAGCCCTATTTTTTACACTTTATTTTGAAACCGGGTCTCACGAAGTTGCGGAGGGCCTCACTAAGTAGAGAGAGAGAGAGAGAGAGAGAGAGAGAGAGCGAGAGCTGAGGCTGGCTACGAGCCCAGATCCTCCGGTCTCCGCCTCCCAAAGTACTGGGATTACAAGTGTGCACCACCACGCCCGGCTCCTAGCCTCATTTTTTAAGTGAAGAAATTGAAGCTTGTAGAAGTAAAGTATCTTGTTTATTTTGGGGGGGGCAGTCCTGGGGATTAAACCCAGGGGCATTCTACCTCCAAGCTACACCCCCAGCCGTATTTTTTATTCTTTATTTTGAAAGAGTCCCAGTAAGTTGCAGAGGGCCTCAATAAGTAGCTGAGGTTGGCCACAAACCTGCAGTCCTCCTGTGTCAGCCTCTGAAGTACTGGGATTACAAGCATGCACCACCACGCCCGGCTTGTTTATCGTTTGATAGTTACAGAACAGAAAACTCAAACCCAAGTCTTTTCTCTTCCCTATTCCATACTGCCAACTAGGTGTAAGTACCAGTATAGGAAAGTGCCTATGTATCCTTATAGTAATTTTCTCTCAGAAAGTAGAATATGTAGCCAGGCGTGGTGGCACACACTTGTAATCCCAGTACTTTGGGAGGCGGAGACCAGAGGATCCGGGTTCGCGGCCGGCCTCAGCTCTGTCTCTGTCTCTCCCTCTCTCTCTCTCTCTCTCTCTCTATCCTTAGTGAGGCCCTCCGCAACTTCGTGAGACCTGGTTTCAAAATAAAGTATAAAAAATAGGGCCGGGGGTGTAGCGCGGAGGTAGATCGCCCCTGGGTTCAATCCCCAGTACCGCAAAAAAAAAAACAAAAAAAAATAGGGCTGGGGGCGTAGCGCAGAGGTAGAATGTCCCCGCCGTTCAATCCCCAGTACCGCAAAAAAAAAAAAAGAAAGTAGAATATGTGTGATTTGGACCACTCTAGGGCAGTTGTTTCCATATTTTTGGAATACAAGTATTCCTTTTTAACATTAGTTAATTTTGTAGTTCCTCTTATGTCATAGAAATTGTATATGCATTCAGAAAAATGACAGAAGCTGGGTGTGGTGGTGCATGCTTGTAAACCCAGTACTTGGGAGCTGAGACAGGAGGATCATGGGTTCGCTGCCTCAGCTACTTAGTGAGGCCCTCTACAAGTTAGTGAGACCCTGTTTCAAAAT
This sequence comes from Glis glis, assembly GCA_004027185.1. Lineage (NCBI taxonomy): Eukaryota > Metazoa > Chordata > Mammalia > Rodentia > Gliridae > Glis > Glis glis. The sequence goes on along the minus strand of PVJS01023018.1, from coordinate 28,665 downwards.
AAAAGAATTAAAAATAAGGCTGGGGATATAGCTCGGAGGTAGAATGCCCCTGGGTTTAATCTCTAGCACTGCAAAAAAAAAAAAAAAATGACGGAACTGCTCTGAGGCCAGTAATTTTTTTTTTTTGGCTCTTGGAATTGAACCCAGAAGCATTCTACCTCCAAGCTACGCCCCCGGCCCGATTTTATTTCTTTATTTGGAAATAGGCTCTCACTAGGGTTCTGAGAGCCCTAGTGCTGCAGAGCTTGTTCTCTTATGAGATTTGGGTGTATGTTCTGTACTTTTATGTATAGATACACGGAGGGCTATAGAACAATTAATCTTTCATTTTCCTACAGAATAAGCAATACTAAATTTATCAGTAGTTATAAAAGTAAATTTGGGAATATCCTTGAAGTAGACTGCTCTCATTGTGAAGTAACTATTTTTGAACCTGTTAAATGAGATCTGTAAGACCATTACATATCTTTCTAGTTTGCTGTTTCCCCTCTATCAGTCATAATTAATTCTCACATTGTACCTCACCTTACTGTGAAAAAACTAAAATATGTTTGGCTTGGTCATTTGCTTTAAAAAAAATAGCAACAAGAATTAGGTGTGGTGGCGCATGCCTGCATTCCAGCTACTTGGGATGTAGCTGGGATGGATGAGGTAGGAGGATCACAAGTCCGAAGCCAACTTTGGCAACTCAGTGAGACCCTGTTTCAAAATAAATAAAAAGGGTTGGGAATGGGAGGTAGCTCAGTGGTAGAGTACTTGCCTAGCATGTGTGAAGCCCTGGGTTCAATCCCCAGTATCACCAGAATAAATAAACACACACACACACACACACACACACACACACACACACACACACACAGAGAGAGAGAGAGAGAGAAAATAACACCAAATGTTTTTCAGTTACTTTGGGAATAGATGTGAGACTCCTTCATCACTCCTTTCTATTAATGTATATTTGCTATCAGCCATACAGAAAATACCTTTCTGTGTCTATAAGAATATATTCCTATGGTAGGATGCAGGTAAGTGGTTAATTCAACGTGTTTTGAGCGTGCATTGGGTACCAAATACTGTTCTCTGTACTTAAGAGATGGAAGAGAATACAGAAATTAAAAATGCCTTGGACCTGCCTTTAAGCAGTTTATAGTTTCTTTAGTCTTTGGATAGATAGGCATTTATTCATTTATTTTGTGGGTATTTATTGAGCATGTATCATAAGACAGACACTACGGTAGATGCTGGTGATCCAATAGTGACCCAAAGTGCAACAACAGCTGGGTGAGGTGGCATGTGCTTGTACCCCAGCACTTGGGAAGCTGAAGTGGGAGGACTACTTGAGCTCAGGATTTCTAGACCAACCTGGAAACGTAATGAGACCCTTTCTCAAAACAACTGCGAGAACAAAAATTCCTGCTTATGTGGAGTTTACATTCTTAAGGGGAGAGAAAAATAATAAAACAGTAAGTAAAATAATGAAAAAGAAATAGATGTGGGATAGAATGGGAAAGGTTTCACTGAGAAGGTGATTTTGGAGGAAAGATCTGAAAGAGGTGAGTGTGCATGTGAGAGTCAAGAGAAGGAAAGTGTGAGGACAAAATGCGGCAGAGTCTAGAGCAGGCAGAGTTGCTCCCTGGAGTACTGTTTAAGCAAGAGGGATGTGTAGGACACAGGTCAGAGAGAGGATTGGGGCTGGAGGGCCCGTCACTAGTGGGACATTTACTTGTACTCAGTTCTAAGAATTGAGACTTCCTGTGAGTAAAATGGTGAGGAAAGCCTTTGGAAGGTGTTGAGCAGAGGAACAACACACTCCTCTTTAAAATGAAAAGGAACCGTCTAGCTGTTGACAAACTGTCATGGAACCAAGAGTACCTGGAGACTGGACAGGCTTTTGGAGTAATCCGGGTGAGAGATGATGGTGACTTGCATCAGAAAGGGTAGCAGTGGAGGTTAGGAAGGTGGCCATAGTTTGGCCATACTTTAAAGGTTGAATCAACAGGATTTGCTGATATATTTGTAGGGAATATGAATAAAGGAGAGGAGCCAAGGAAAACTCCATGAGGGAATTGTATGCTTTGGGAGCAAAAGGGAAAGGAAAAGTCTTAGAATAGTCTAAGGAGGCAAAGAACTGGTTGAACTAACCTTCAAAGGACATGCAGATTTTACATGAAAAGTAGGACAGCTGGGCATGGTGGCACTCACCTGTAATCCCAGTTATTGGGAGGCTGAGACAGGAGGATTGCAGGTTTGAGGGCAGCCTCAGCAATTTAGCAAGACCCTCAGCAACTTAGCAAGACCCTGTTTCAAAATAAAACATAAAACGAGCTACAGGTATAGCTTGGAGGTAGAATGCCCCTGGCTTCAATCCCCAGTACCATACACACTCAAAAAAAAAATGCATAAGCCAGGCATGGTGATGCACTCTTGTAATTCTAGTACTTGGGAGGCTGAAACAGAAGGATCGCAGGTTTGCAGCCAACATCAGCTACTTAGTAAGGACCTTTGCAACTTAGTGGAACCCTCTTCAAAATAAAGACTAAGAAATAAGGCTGGGGGTGTAGCCTAGAGATAGAATGCCCCTGGGTTCAATCCCCAGTACCGCAAAATATATATATTTTTTATGTATATATATATTTTATATATAAGACAAGGCATAAAAGCCTTGTTCTCTTATGAGATTTGGGTATATGTTCTGTACTTTTATGTATAAATACACGGAGGGCTATAGATACAATTGGGAGGATGTTTTAGGGCTGATCAAAGAGGACCCTGCAATGTGAAGGTGGTGGATATTTATCTCATAGGCAGTGGGGGGGCATGGTCAGTCTCCATCAAAACTGTGAAGTCCTCAAGCTTAGTACCTTAACTCTTGCTTCTTTTCCTTTCTGTCTCCTTTATATTAGGAGCTCTTTCTTTCCTTTAAATACCCACTGTTTATATCCCCCTTTTCTGCCGAAAAAGTCTATTTAAAAGAATATATCTGAACTGCATCTTTATTACCATGTAAATGTCTGCTATATTAGTTTTTAAACTTTTCAAATCTAACTTTTGTTGAAGAAATTGTAGTTGTGTTTAGAAATAGTAGGAGGAGTATTTATTTAAAGGCAAAGAAAAGGCCGGGCGTGGTGGCACACGCTTGTAATCCCAGTACTTGGGAGGCTGAGACCGGAGGATCTGGGTTCGTGGCCAGCCTCAGCTACTTAGTGAGGCCTTCCACAACTTAGTGAGACCCTGTTTCAAAAAAATAAAGAATAAAAAATAGGGCTGAGGGTGTAGCTCAGAGGTAGATGCCTCTGGGTTCCAATCCCTAGTACTCCAAAAAAAAATAAAGGCCAAGAGAACCGTCTCTTTGATCCTGAAACCAGACCATGCTAAAAGCAGTGCTGAAACTACACTTGTCTGTAAAGCTTGACAAGTACTAGTGCAAATAAATAAGCACTATCCTTTCATCCTAATTGTCTCCTCATGTTTGTGCCCCCTTAACACAGACCCTTTTTTGCTGCTCAAAATTCTTTTATTGCAGGGATCCAGAACCTATTTTTATGATATCTTTATTATTTCTTTTATTCCTATCTAATTCTTTTTTATGTCATCATGGTCAAGCTTCCCAAGTGGTCAAGCTTTCTTTTTTTTGTTGTTTTTGTGGGTTTTTGGCGGTACCAGGGATTAAACCCAGGGGCATTCTACCTCCAAGCTACACTCCCAGCCCTATTTTTTATTCTTTATTTTGAAACAGGGTCTCACTAAGTTGCAGAGGCCTCACTAAGTAGCTGAAGCTGGCCGCAAATCTGGATCCAACGGTCTCAGCCTCCCAAGTACTGGGATTACAAGCGTGCGCCACCATGCCCGGCTAAGCTTTCTTGAATAACAATTTTTATTACCTAAAATTGTCCACCGTCTCACACACATGACAAAGAGAAAGTGAATAGTGAACCCTATTCATTGAAGCCTTGGGGATAAAGCAGAGGGTGAAAAAGAAGACTGAGAGGCTAGAAGAACAAGTGTAATGGGGAAAGATTGGTTACCATCCAAGGGGAATCCAAGTTTAGTTCCATCATGTCCAAGAATTTTGTCTTTGCAATATATGTAGAACCACATGGTAATGGTAATTATGGAGAACCAGGGAAAACTATTAATATTGATGCTTCTTATGTATATTAGAGGACTAAAAGGGGAGAACTACATTGAAAACTTTGCTATAATTTCAATGCCTAGTCATTTTTGTCAAATATTTACCACGTATTCTAAAGTGCTATCATATATTATACATAATTAAATATCTGATTTAATTTTTACTATAACAAACTACTTGTATGCTTAGTTTTTGTAATTGCCCATTAAGTACTATTATATGCTTATAATTTTAATCAGAGAAAACATTCCCTTATATTGTCCCTGAAGAGAAACCTTGGTATTCATATTAGAAATTGACTTTTATAATTATTGCCTGTTTTGTCTTATTCATTTTGCATATACTGTTTTTGTTTTGTTTTGTTTTGCAGTACTGGGGATTGAGCCCTGGGGCATTCTACCTCCAAGCTATACTCCCAGCCCTATTTTTTACTCTTTTTTCTTTTTGGTGGTAGTGTGGATTGAACCCAGGGGCATTCTACCTCTGAGCTACACCCCCAGCCCGATTTTTTGTTCTTTATTTTGAAACAGGGTCTCACTAAGTTGCAGAGGGCCTCACTAAGTAGCTGAGGCTGGCTGCGAACCCAGATCCTTCAGTCTCAGCCTCCCAAGTACTGGGATTACAAGTGTGCGCCACCATGCGCGGCTTTTATTCTTTATTTTGAAACAGGGTCTCACTAAGTTGCGGAGGGCCTCACTAAGTAGCTGAGACTGGCCACGAACCTGCGATCCTCCTGTCTCAGCCTCCCAAGTACTGGGATTATAAGAGTGTGCCACCATGCCCGGCTGCATATACTGTTTTGACCTACCTGGAGACCATGTTAGGTCACTGACTTCGTCTTCAGACCACTAATCTGAACACAATAGTATGCCTTCTTTGTGATAAGATCTCAGTATTGTGAGGTCTTTCGTTATGGGCTTGATAGTTGGAAATTCTTGAATTTCATATTAGAAAGTTACCTAATCTCCATCTGTTTTGTTGTTGTTCTTTGTTTTCTGGGGTTTTGTTTTTGTTTTTTGTTCTTTTTGGTGGTACTGGGGATTGAACCAAGGGGTGTTCTACCTCTGATCTACACCCCCAGCCCTATTTTATTTTTGTTTTTTTGCGGTACCGGGGATTGAACGCAGGGGCGTTCTACCTCCGCGCTACGCCCCCGGCCCTATTTTTTATACTTTATTTTGAAACCGGGTCTCACGAAGTTGCAGAGGACCTCACTAAGGAGAGAGAGAGAGAGAGAGACAGCAAGAGAGCTGAGGCTGGCCGAACCGGATCCTCCAGTCTCCGCCTCCCAAAGTACTGGGATTACAAGCGTGCGCCACCACGTCTGGCCCTATTTTATTTTTTATTTTGAAACAGGGTCTCACTAAGTTGCAGAGGGCCTCACTAAGTTGCCGAGGCTGGCCGGGAGCCTGCCATCCTCCTGTTTCAGCCTCCCAAGTACTGGGATTACAAATGTGTGCCAACACGCTTGATTTCCATCCTTTTTCAAAATTTATTTTTATTTTTTGTGGTACTGGAGATTGAACCTAGGCGCATTCAACCTCCAAGCCACACCCCAGGCCCTTTTTATTTTTATATTGAAACAGGATCTTGCCAAGTTGCTAAAACTGGCCTCTCAAGTACTAGGATTACAGGCGTGCCTGGCTTATAATCTCCATTCTTTATTGCATTCTTAGGAATAATGCTGAGGTGTATTTTTTTTTATCTTTATTTTGAAACAGGGTCTCACTAAGTTGCGGAGGGCCTCACTAAGTAGCTGAGACTGGCCGCGAACCCAGATCCTCCTGTCTCAGCCTCCCAAGTACTGGGATTACAAGTGTGTGCCACCACACCCGGCTTTTAATCCTGAGATTTTTAGTAAAGTATATAAACATGTAGCAGTGGACAATTATAGGTCTAGTTTCAATTATTGATCATTCTTATTAAGTCACTGTAAATATTGACAACTATCAGATGGAACTATTCTTAGACTATATTAAATTAGAGTTGTATTCATTCTTTTCCTAGGTTTTTGTCATTGTGATGGCTTTCAGTTTAGATTTTAGTAGACATTACATTCATAGAACCTAAAAGTTACCCAGAGGTTGGCCTGCTTAAAATTTTAGGTTTAACGTGGAACATGCATACTTATCTCCCAAATTGTCCTAAGCATAATTTCATCTTACCTCTCAACTACTCTTGAAAATGAACCACACTGATGTGTAGATGTTTGAAAATTTAGAGACATCTGAAAACTGCTTCTAATATAATCTCAGAACTGCAAAGTGATTCATATACATTATATATAAGATAATTTTCTAAAGTTGTAACATTATTTCCATCAAATAGCTTCCTCTTCAAAAACCTGTAATTTTGTTTTACTCAGTTTGGTTTATGCAATCAATAATGTTTATGGTTTCCAGTTATTGTTTGATCTGTATGACTAATTTTAATTTGAATAAATTAACAAAGTTCAAATCTATTGAATGGTGGTTTCAAATCCTTTGTACTCAATTTTACATCTGTCCTAGATAGTTTTATCAGCTACATAGGAGTCCAGAAGTTTTTTTGAACTCTAGAAACAGCTTAATCTCTTGAGCTTTCAGAACCTACTTGGCTACATTAACTGAAATGTCCATTTCCTCCTTTGGCTTGTACTGAGTATTAAATAAGTGAAGATGAGGTGGGCGTGGTGGCTCACACTTGTAATCCCAGTACTTGGAAGGCTGAGACAGGAGGATCATGGGTTCGAGGACTGCCTCAGCGAGTAGTAAGACTCATGAACCTAGCAAGACCCTGTTTCAAAATAAAAGTAAAATAGGGCTGAAGGTGTAGCTCGGAGGTAGAATGCCCCTGGGTTCAATCCCCAGTACCACACACACACAAAAAGAGGCTGGATAACAATGTGCATTTGAAGAATTGCAGCCTCGGTTACTGTGCCCATAACATGCAGAGAACCAGAGTAGCCAAGTTCACAGTAAAACTGTTTGTAGAAACTGTGCTTACCAGCCTTTTACATGGATAAACTTTTGAAAAAAATTTTTTCTTTCGTTTCAGGAATTCATCTCTGGCATGTAAACTCAGCCTTTTCCATGTTTAGACAAACTTCTAAAATTCTGTATCTGGCAGGTTAGGCCCTAGGGTTTACTGTAATATGTGGAAATAATGAATTTCCTTGTGTTTGGTTGCTACAAGTTTCACACTGGCTGCATTTGCCTTGCATGCAGCATGTTAAAATGCCTCTGCTTTTTTATTTAAGGATTATTAAGATCTGATTTACTTTTTATTTCAGTCTCTGACTTCATAGCTGTTTCTTCTTGATCTCTGGCTCGCTTTTCTGCTTATAGAATGTCTGCTGCTTCTGCTATAGGTGTCTTCTACTGCCACTCATTTCTTTCTCTTCTGTCTTGATTTCCTTTTGGTTCATGCATACTCCTTTGCTCTTGGGCCACATAAGTTAGTTTATAACACTTTCTCTTCAGGAATACTGGCTTTCCTTCCGCTCTGTGAATTGGCTAGTCAGTGCATGTTGTGATAGTCTTTGTATTTGCCTGTCTGTATTCTCAGCGGTGGTACCCATATATTGATTTATTTTTGCCAAAGAAGATAACAGTTCTTAACTTTTTGGCACTTTCAGAGCATTATTTTGCTTGACTTCTTGACAAAGAGACCTTACAGGGGAATATATATATATATATATATATCCCCTTAAAAATTAATTGCGACATTATGGCCAGGGAATAAACTAGGCATTGCTTGTGTTGTTTTTTTTGTTTTTGTTTTTGTGGAACTGGGCATTGAACTCAGGGGCCTTCTACTCTGAGCTGTACCCCCCTTTTTTTTTTTTTTTGCGGTACTGGAGATTAAATCCAGGGGCGTTTTACTGCTGAGCTATACCCTCAGCCCTATTTTTTTATTCTTTATTTTGAAACAGGGTCGCACTAAATTGCAGAGGGCCTCAATAAGTAGCTGAGGCTGGCCGAGAACCTGGATCCTTCTGTCTCAGCCCCCCAAGTACTGGGATTACAAGCATGCACCACCATGCCGGGCCTACCCCCTGACTTTTTTATGTTTTGTTTTGAAACAGGGTCTCACCAAGTTGCTGAGAGTCTCACTACAATGCTGAGGCTGTCCACGAACCTGCAATCCTCCTGTCTCAGCCTCCCAGGTACTGGGATTACAGGCATGCTCCACCACACCCAGTTGTTTGTGTTCTTAATGAAAATACCTTACTGGTCAAATGACTTTTTATGGCAAAATGAATACTCCAGAGCAAAATCTTATTCTGTGAGATTTGTAAATTTCCACTCTAGATGTCTATACAACACATTGTGTGAATGCATTTGATGTAATAAACAATATAGTTTGTATTTATGAAATAAATTTTTTTTTTGCGGTACTGTTGATTGAACCCAGAGGCATTCTACCTCCAAGCTATACCCCCAGCCCTATTTTTTATTCTTAATTTTGAAACAGGGTCTCTCTAAGTTGCTGAGGACTCACTAAGTAGCTGAGGCTGGCTGTGAACCCGGTTCCTCCAGTCTCAGCCTCCCAAGTACTGGGATTACAAGCATGCGCCACCACGCCCGGCTAATAAAATTTTATTAAAAATAGTTATGGACATACTCAAAATGTGAACTATTGAAGCAATTATTTCCTTTTACAGAGTAGCACTTTTTTAGCCAACGGTGATGGAAGAGGGCACTAGCATTGACAGATATAATTGAGATAAATGGCATTTTTAGAACACAGCCATACAAAGGCAAAATCCTTTCAGAGTGTCTTCTGCAATCTGTTAGGACAAGTAACTTGATTTCTCTTTGAGTCTTTTATTTTTCAGCTTTATTTTAAACTTTAAAAAAAAAAAGTGGGAGTAGAGGTGGATGGCCAGAATTTAAAGAAAAATAAGCAAGTATGGAAAGTCATTCCTCTGAAGAATAGTCCTTTTGTTGTCATTTATTAGCTTCAACCAAAAAAGCTATATCAGTATATTTAAAATATTAGAAGACTCCAAATTGTATAAAATACTACTTTGATAAAATGTAAATATTTAAAAAATTGTAATAAAGTTAGATTTGTAGCTAGATACTTAAAATACCTATAAAACCCTAGCTTAGCCAGGCGTTGTGGTGCATGCTTGTAATCCCAGTACTTCGGAGGCTGAGACGCGAGGATCCAGGTTCGTGGCCAGCCGGCTACTTAGTGAGGCGCTCCGCAACTTAGTGAGACCCTGTTTCTAAATAAAGAATAAAAAATAGGGCTGGGGGTGTAGCTCGGAGGTATAATGCCCCTGGGTTCAACCCCCAGTACCACAAAAAAACCCTAGCTTATGTAATTTCCTATAACATATTTCATATTAAACTATGACATACCTTACTCTGGCCATACTTATTTCATTGGTTCTCTTCTGTTGTATAAAGAAAAAAAAAATGTATGCCAGCCGGGCATGGTGGCGCACGCTTGTAATCCCAGTACTTTGGGAGGCGGAGACCAGAGGATCCGGGTTCGCGGCCAGCCTCAGCTCTCTCTCTCTCTCCCCCTGTCTCTCTCTCTCTCTCTCTCTGTCTCTCTCTCTCTTTCTCCCTCCCTCCCTCTCTCCCTCCCCCCCTCTCTCTACTTAGTGAGGCCCTCCACAACTTCGTGAGACCCGGTTTCAAAATAAAGTATAAAAAATAGGGCCGGGGGTGTAGCGCAGAGGTAGAACGCCTCTGGGTTCAATCCCCGGTACCACACACAAAAAAAGAAATGTATGCCAAGAGCAATATATATTTCATCAGTTTTTGTCATAAGGATAAGGTACAACTTATTCTTTCTGATACTCTGCTGTATCAGTTGGTTGCAAGGGCGAAGAAAGATATGGTGAGTCTGGTTTGGAAACTACTAGTTTATGTATGATGAGCGTTATAAAAATCTTATACCTACTGAATAAGAATGTGTGAAATTTGTATTTTTAACCAGATCTTCCAGTAATGTTTGTTTTTTCATTTTATGGTCAAATTGGGAATTGGGGATTACTGCTAAACTGCAGAAGAAATATAGTACCTATAATATATACATACATACATACACACATATATACGTACATACATAGATACAGATTGTGTGTGTTTTTTTTTTTTTTGCGTGTGTTTGTGTGTGTGTGTGTGTGTGTGTGTGTTAGTTAAGGGATTGAACTCAAGGGCATTCTATCTCCAAACTATACCCCAGCCCTTTTTTACTTTTTGCTTTGAAACAGGGCCTTGCTAAGTTGCTGGGGCTGGTCTCAAACCTGCAATCCTTTTGTCTCAGCCTCCCAAGTACTGGGATTACAGGCCTGTGCCACCTTGCCCAGCTTATAATATACACTTAAAGACTGTTGGGTTAAATAAATTTGAAGTTTTGTATAAAAATAAATAATATCACTGGGGATATAGCACAGTGGTAGAGTACTTGCCCAGCATACATGAGACCCTGGGTTTGATCCCTAGCACTGCAAAATAAGTAAATAATTCACTCTGGAGTAGCATATTTATAAACATTCTTTTTTGACACTGGGGATTGCATGTGAGGCAACCTCTCTACCACTGAGCTTCACCCCCAGCCCCATGAACTTGGGGTGTGTGTGTGTGTGTGTGTGTATGTGTGGAACTGGGGATTGAACCCAGGAGCATTCTACCTCCAAGCTACACCCTTAGTCCTTTTTATTTTTCGTTTTGAAACAGGGTCTCGAGTTGCTGAGGGCCTTGCTAAGTTGCTGAGACTGGTCAAAAAACTGCAATCCTGTCTCAGCCTCCAAAGTGCTGGGATTACAGGTATGTGCCACCATGCCTGACTCCCTTTTGTTGTTGTTGTTGTTGTTGGTACTGAGGATTAAACCTAGGGGTGTTCTACCTCTGAGATACCCCAGCCCTATTTTTATTTTTGAAACAGGGTCTCACTAAGTTGCAGAGGACCTCACTAAGTTCCTGAGGCTGGCTGCAAACCTGCAATCCTGTTTTAGCTTCCCAAGTACTGGGATTACAAGCCTGTGCCACCACACCTGCTCTATATTCTTAAACATAAGATTTAGGCTTTCTTTGAATTACTTTGGTCTATGCACATTTAGAGATATCTCAGGACATATGAATTTATTGTTCTGCCTGTCTGATGCTTAGGCAGATAAGTTTAAGAAGCACAGTGGTTAAGATATTTGTTGAATTATTAGGGCAGAGGAAAGAAATAAGAGCTATATTACCATTCAAAATAATGCTGAAGTCTGGCGTGGTGGTGCATGCCCGTAATCCCAGTATTTAAGAGGCTAAGACAGGAAGATCACAGGTTCGAAGACAGCCTCAGCAAGTAGTGGGACTTGCATCAACCTAGTGAGACCCTGTCTCAAAATAAAATAAAAAGCCAGGCGTGGTGGTGCACGCTTGTAATCCCAATACTTGGGAGGCTGACAGGAGGATCACAGGTTCGAAGCTAGCCTCAGTAACTTAGTGAGGCTCTCAGCAACATAGTGAGACCCTGTTTCCAAGTAAAAAATAAAATAGAAGCCGGGTGTGGTGGCGCACGCTTGTAATCCCAGTACTTGGGAGGCTGAGACCGGAGGATCCGGGTTCGCAGCCAGCCTGAGCTACTTAGTGAGACCCTCTACAACTTAGTGAGACCCTGATTCAAAATAAAGAATAGAATATAGGGCTGGGGGTGTAGCTCAGAGGTAGAATGCCCCTGGGTTCAATCCCCAGTACCGCAAAAAATAAAATAAAATAGGTCTGGTGGTATAGCCTGGAGGTAGAAGGACCCTGGGTTCTATCCCCAGTACCAAAAGAAACAAAACAAAAATAGGTCTAGGGGTATAGCTTGGAGGTGAATGTCCCTGGGTTCAATCCCCAGTACCACCAAAAAAAAAAAAAAAAAAAAAATGCTGAGACAAGGTGAAGAAAGGAAAAATAGTGTTAGAAGAATTGAGTAAAAGAAAAGGTAGAGAAAAACGGCAATTAATGGGAAACTCAGTCATTTTTTGTCTTTTTCTTTTCAGTTAGACTTTTTTTTTTGTACTGGGGCTTGAATCCATGGGCATTCTGCCTCTGGGCTACACTACACCCCCAGGCCTATTTTTTTAAGTTTCTTTTTTTTTTTTTTCAGTACTGGGGATTGAACCCAGGAGCATTCTACCTCTGAACTACACCCCCAGCCCTATATTTAATTCTTTATTTTGAAACAGGGTCTCACTAAGTTGCAGAGGGCCTCACTAAGTAGCTGAGGCTGGCTGAGAACCTGTGATCCTTTTATCTCAGCCTCGGTAGTCCTGGGATTACAAGCATGCGCCACCATGCCTGGCCTAAGTTTCTTATTTTGAAATAGGGCTTCACTGAGTTGTGGAGAGTCTCACCAAGTTGCTGAGATTGACTGCAAACCTGTGATTCTCCTGCCTCAGCCTCCCAAGTACAAGGACTACAGGTGTGCACAGTTACACCTGGCTAACACATAGTTATTGGATGATTAATAGCTAGTGATTTGTGCCCATTATAATGGATGTGTGAGTTTAGAGAATTGGAATATATAGCCGTATTTCCTTTTGCATATGCACCTTAGATGGTGTTGCAGGTGGTAGGGGCATTCCTACCACCTGTAATTATATTGTCTCAAAATTGAGTACTTTGTTTTGGAATTTTATTGTGTTTGATTTTTTTTCTCTCTGAAAAACATGGAACACTTTATGAATTTACATCTCATCTTTACACAGGGGCCTTGTTAATCTTCTCTGTTTTGTTCCAATTTTAGTATATATGCTCCCAAAGCGAGCACTGTGTTTGATTTTTATATGCAGAAAGTAATGAAAATTTGAAACAATATTCTTATAAATGTAATTTGCCTTTCACTAGTGAAAAGTAGAGTAATTTAGAAATTTTAAAGGGAAATTACTAAAAATAACTGAAATATAAAATAGGTTTTTTTTTCTCCCTACTACATGGTAAAAGGTCATTGATTCAGTGAAGCTGGTACTTACCGAGTTAATAACAATAAACTAGTAAGCAGATTTTTATCTTGTTCCTAGGACTGATCTTGGTGTTTTTTTTAATCAATTTTTGTTATATATGTAGAATATTTAGTGTTTGGTATTAGAGAATATTTGAGTATTAATGGAATTTTATTCTTTCTTAGGTCATGTTTACTGGTGAAAATATTCCCGTTCATCCTCATGTTTATAGCAATGGTCATATCTGTTTATCCATTCTAACAGAAGACTGGTCCCCAGCGCTTTCAGTCCAGTCAGTTTGTCTTAGCATTATTAGCATGCTTTCCAGCTGCAAAGAAAAGGTAGGACTTTTCAGAATTATTCCTGGTCATATCTCTTCTTTCAGTTTAGGTAGATTAACAATTTCAGTGATAATTACTTTTAATTAAAGGAAGGACTTATGTTTTTTGTTTTAAAATTATAGGGAATGTCATGTTTAGTAACAAATTGGAAAGTTGTTTTGATACCTTTCATTCCTAATAGAAGTTTAAAATATTAAATGGGCTAGAAGTCAGACTTACTGTCTCATATATTTTTTAAACTGGAAATTTGTGCCTGTGTTGTTAAATAATCTGCATTGTTTTCCATCAGCATGCATGGGGTAAAGGTGTACAAGAGATTCTTGTTTCTCGATTTCACAGTGGAAGGCCCATAAAAAGCATCTGAGCTCCCTTTCTCCCTTTGCCAGCTCCAGTGCTGTCAGCCTTTTAGGGATTTCCCAGAAACCAAAACCTTCCTATCCAATGATTAAGATGAAGGAGGAAGATCATTTATCAGTAGAATTTTTAGAGCTTTCCCTCCTATTCTCCTTAATCCTCTTCACAGGTTCTTATCTAATGGAGGTGGGAAAAAAAGACCAGAATGAAAAATCTCATGAGTTAAATTTAGGATGCCCTTTAACGTTATCTTAATCCTCTGTATTTCTGGCCCTCTTATTATTCCTGCTTAAGGCTAGTATAGCACAATATTCATCTGTTTCTACATTTTAAAGCCTCTCTTTTTCATGAGGATTTCCTTTCATATTGTTTAAAGGAGAAACAAATTTGCCTTATAGATGCTTGAGCTGTGTGTATATGTGTGTAGCAGATTTTTTTTCTCTGTTCTCCAAATTAAACTAACTGCCACTTTTATTAATTTAGTATTTAGGGAACCTTTAAAACAGTAGTTTGGTGTTTTGTTTTGGTACTGGGGCTTGAACTCAGAGGTATTTTACTTCCAAGCTATCCCCCCAGCCCTATTTTATTTATTTTTTATTGTATATTTATTTACTTATTTTTATGGTACTGGGGATTGAACCCAAGGGCATTCTACCTCTGAGCTATACCCCCAGGCCTATTTTATTTTTATTTTTGAAACAAGGTCTCACTAGGTTGATGAGAGTATCACTACTTACTGAGACTGTTGCCTCAAACCTGTGATCCTCCGGTCTCAGCTTCCAAGTACTGGGATTACAAACATGCGCCACCACGCCTGGTGGCGGTTATTTTTTAATTTTGAAACAGGTTCTCCCTAAGTTGCTGAGGGACTTGCTAAGTTGCTGAGCCTGGCTTTGAACCATTGATCCTTTTGTCTCAGCTTTCCAAGTACTGGGATTACAGGCATGTGCCTGCTGATAATAGTTCATTTTGAAATGATAGGTTACTATTATAATTATTATTATTTTTTTTTGCAGTAGTGGGGATCGAACCCAGGGGCATTCTACTTCCGAGCTACACCCCCAGCTCTATTTTTTATTCTTTATTTTGAAACAGGGTCTCACTAAGTTGCAGAGGGCCTCACTAAATAGCTGAGGCTGGCTGCAAACCTGCGATCCTCCTGTCTCAGCCTCCCAAGTACTGGGATTACAAGCTTGTGCCACCACGCCCGGTCAGGTTATTATTTTTAAATATATTTTCATTGTTGCATTGTAATCACACATCATAATGAAGTTCAGAGTCATAGGGATATACATGCACATAGTAAGTATTTGGTCAGCTTACCCCCCAGATCACACCCCATTCCTTCCCCTTCCCTGTACATGATACTGAGATCGGTATTGATAATTTTGTATATGTACATAGTTTCATTTGAAGTGTTTCCTTCATTAGCTCTCCCTGCCTCCTCCCAGACTCCCTCCATCACTCCACTGGGGTTTCTCCTCTATTTGGAGTCCCTCTTGTATACCAATTTTCCCCTAGCTTCCACATATGAGAGAAAACATATGACCCTCCATTTTCTGTGACTGACTAATCTCACTTAGTATAATACTCTCTAGTTCCATCCATTTTGTTCCATCTGCAACCTCCTGTCTTAGCCACCTCCCAAGTACTAGGATTATGGGTGTGGTGTCTTATTGTTTGTATTCTAGTTTTGTTTTGTTTTTTGTAGTACTGGAGATTGAACCCAGGGGCATTCTACCCCCAGCCCTATTTTTTATTTTATTATTATTTTTTTAAATAGGGCCTCACTGAGTTGTGGAGGGCCTCACTAAGTTGCTGAGCCTGGCCACAAACCTGTGATACTCCTTTCTCAGCTTCCCAAGTACTAGGATTACAGGCATGCGCCACCATGCCTGGCTTCAGTGTAGTTTTGATTTTCATCTCCCTGATTGCTAATGATGTTGAACATTTTTTCATATATTTATTGGCTATTTGTATTTCTTCTTTTGTGAAGTATCCATTTAATTAAGCTGCCCATTTTTTATTGAGTTATTTATTTATTAGTGTTAAGTTTTTTAAGTTCTTTGTGTATTCTAGATATTAGTCCTGTATCAGAGGAGTAGCTGGCAAAGATCTTCTCCCATTTTGTAGGCTCTCTCTTTAGACTCTTGATGGTTTCTTTTGCTGCACAGAAGCTTTTAATTTAATACCATCCCACCTATTGATTCTTGTTTTAATTTCCTGAGCTTTGGGTGTTTTTTTTTCCCCCAGTACTGGGGATTGAACCCAAGGGCATTCTACCTCTGAGCTACACCCCCAGCCCTATTTTTATTCTTTAATTTTGAAACAGGTTCTCACTAAGTAGCTGAGGCTGGCCACAAACCTGCGATCCTCCTGTCTCAGCCTCCCAAGTACTAGGATTACAAGCGTGTGCCACCACGCCCGACTGGCTTTGGGGGTCATATTGAGGAAATTTCTGCCAGTGCCTATATGTTGAAGTGTTGGTCCTATGCCCTCTTCTAGTAATCACAAAGTTCTCTGGTCTGATTTCCAGGTCTGATCCATCTTGAGTTGACTGTTGTTCAGAGTGAGAGGTTGGTGTTTAAATTTTTTTTTTTTTTTTTTTTTGCGGTATTGGGGATTGAACCTAGGGGCATTCTACCTCTAAGGTACATCCCTAGCCCTAGCCCTATTTTTTATTCTTTATTTTTGAAACAGGGTCTCACTAAGTTGTGGAGGGCCTCACTAAGTAGCTGAGGCTGGCCACGAACCTTCGATCCTCCTGTCTCAGCCTCCCAAGTACAAGCGTGCGCCACCACGTCCGACTTAATTCCATTTTTCTACAAATGGATAACCAGTTTTCTCAATACCATTTGTTTAAAAGGCTATCTTTTCTCCTACATATGTTTTTTACACCTTTGTCAAAAATCAGCTAGCTGTGTAAGGATTTGTTTCTGTGTGTTCTATTCTGTTCCATTGGTCTGTGTGTCTGTTTTTGTGCCAGTATCATGCTGGGGTTATTTGTGTTTTGTTTTGTGTGTGTGTGTTTGGGGGAGGGTACTGGGGATTGAAGCCAGGGGTTCAATCTGCCTTTGAGCTACACCTCAGCCCTATTTTATCTTTTATTTTGAAACAAAGTCTTACTAAATTGCAGAGGGCCTCTAAATTGCTGAGGCTGGCCACAAACCTCTAGTGCTTCCTGCCTCAGCCTCTCACATAGTGGGATTACAAACATGCGCCACCACACCCAGCTGATGCTATTTTTATTACTATGGCTCCGTAGTATAATTTGAAATCTGGTATTGTGATGCCTCCGGCATGGTTCTTATTGCTGAGAATTGCTTTGGCTATTCTGGATCTTTTGTTTCTCCATATAAATTTAGGACTGATTTTTCTAGCTGAGAAGAATGACATTGGTATTTTAGTAGGGATTGAATTGAATCTGTAGATTGCTTTTGGTAGAATGACCATTTTGATAATATATATTCTGCCTATCCAAGAACATGGGAGATCTTTCCATCTTCTAAGATTTTCTTCAATTTCTTTCTTTAGTGCTTTATAATTTTCATTGTAGAGGTCTTTTTCCTTTTTCATTTGTTTGTTTGTTTGTTTGTTTTGAGGCTATTGTGAATGAAATTGTTTTCCAGATTTTTTAGTGGATTTATGATTGGTTATTTAGAATCTGAAACATTCTTAAGCCACTATTTTACTAAGTGATTTTCTTGAAATGTTAGGTTTGTAAGAGGTTTCTTGTTGTTTGGTTTAAAAGACCAACAAGCTGGGCATGGTGATGCATGCCTGTAATCCTGGTACTTGGGAGGCTGAGAAGGGAGAATTGCAGGTTCAAGGCCAGCCTCCACAATTTAGACAGACCCTCTTTCAAAATAAAAAAATAAGCAGAATGTGGTGATGCACGCTTGTAATCCCAGTACTTGGGAGGCTGAGACAGGAGGATCACAGGTTAGCAGCCAGCCTCAGCAACTTAGGCCCTCTACAACTTGTGAGACCCTGTTTCAAAATAAAAAATAGAGCTGGGGGTGTAGCTCACAGGTAGAACACCCCTGGGTTCAATCCCTAGTACCACAAAAATTAATAAATTAGCCGGGTGTGGTGGCACATGCTTGTAATCCCAGTACTTGGGAGGCTGAGACCAGAGGATCTGGGTTCGCAGCCAGCCTCAGCTACTTAGTGAGGCCCTCCACAATTTAGTGAGACCCTGTTTCAAAATAAAGAATAAAAAATAGGGCTGGGGGTGTAGAATGCCCCTGGGTTCAATCCCCGGTACCACCCCTCCCAAAAAAATTAAAAAATTAATTAACTAATTAATTAATAAATAAGTTGTGTACGGTGGCAGGTTCAAGGCAAACATACACAGTAACTTATTGAGACCTTGTTTCAAAATAAAATAGGGCTGAGGGTGTAGCTCAGAGGTAGAATTGCCCCTGGGTTCCATACCCAGTGAGAGAGAAAGACACACACACACACACACACACACACACACACACACCAAGAAACAAACACCCCCACATCTAATATTAACATTACTTTTTTTTTTGGTGTGGTACTAGGAATCAAATCCAGGGGTCTCTGGCACTGAGCTACATCCCCAGCCCTTTTTTAAATTTAATTTTGCGACAGTCTCACTAACTTTGCCCATGCTGGCCTCAAACTTAGGATCCTCCTGAGTCGCTGGGATTACAGGCGTATTCCACCATGCTTAACATCACCTTTTAGCTTCATTTTCCTTTTTGCTGTGGGTTTTTCTACACTGCATTTCCACGCTGTAATTGAGCTTTTATTAACCCCAAGGGCTTTGGAAATCATTATTTTTTTTTTTTTGGAATTGGGGATTAAACCTAGGAGTGTTCCATCTCTGAGCTACACTCCCAACCCTATTTTATTTTATTTTTTATTTTGAAACAGGGTCTCACTAAGTTGCGGAGGGTCTCATTAAGTTGCTGAGGCTGGCTGCAAACCTGCGATCCTCCTGTCTCACTCTCCCAAGTACTGGGATTACAAGTCTGCGTCACCACACCTGGCTTGGAAATTATTTTCACACATATATTGCTTCCATATTTTCTTCTTTTGCCCACTCCCAGCATACACTCACACATTTTAAACTTTTATGTGTAGAGCAGTTTGCAGATCCAAGAACTTCTGTGTTCCTAGAATGCTTAATGACCATAGATAGGTGACATGGCAACTATAGGATTTAATAAGAAAAGTTATTAAGGGGTGATCAGTGATATCTGCACATAGTTCTTGCATGTGCTTTAGGATTGCTAGCTTTTATTTACATTTAAATGTAATGATTTACTATTAAAATCTAGAGAATGATTGTGTTCTCTATACCTCTTTTATACCATACCCCTCACATTCTAGTTGTCTGCTACTAGCGTTGCTTGCATACTTGGTGCAAGACTAATAATTTAAGTTACTGATAAACTGTATTTTTAATAGAATCATTGAGCAAGAAGTGGTGGTGCACGCCTGTAATCCCAGTACTCGGGAGGCTGAGATGGGAGGATCGCAGGTTCAGGGACAGCCTCAGTAATTTAGCGAGGCCCTCAGCAACTTAGTGAGACCCTGTTTCAAAATAAAAAAGGGCAGCCGGACATGGTGGCGCACACCTGTAATACCAGTACTTGGGAGGCTGAGACAGGAGGATTTAAGGTTCAAGACCAGCCTTGGCAATTTTGCAAGACTCTGAGCAACCTAGCGAGACCCTGTTTCAAAACAAAACAAAACAAACAAACAAAAAAACAGGCTAGGGGTGTAGCTCTGAGGTAGAATGCCTCTGGGTTCAATCCCCTGTGCCACAAATACATACATACATGGACTGGGGGTATAGCTCAGATGCAGAATGCCCCTGGGTTCAGTCCCCACTACCCCCCCTACACACACACACACACACACACACACACACACTCACACACATGTGCACAATGCAAAAATAGAATCATTGCATAATGTTTAACCAAAATGATAATCTGGAAGTCAGAATGTTTGTGAACTATGATAAAATGCAACACATATTTATTGTGTACTTGTTATTTTACTGTGTTAAGTCCTAGGTTACAAAATTGAAGAGCAAATAGTCAGGCATATAATTTCATAATACTAATTTTTCAGAAATTTTCTCAACAGGGCAATGTTGGGGATAACTGTTTGACATCTTGTGCTCTAATGTTCTTTTTTATGTTATTACTGTTAATATGAACTCATAAGGGCATTTGAGGCTCAGCTAAGATGAGCGTTCTGTGTGTACATTTGGAAGTGTCGAGTGGATTGCTTTCCTTTCTGCTGTCTAGGTCATCCTGCTCACCCTTGCTTTCTGGTTGGACCTTCCTTAAATGTTTCTTTTGATTAGCCTCCTAGAGGAAAGAATTCCCTTCATCTCTTGTCTTCACTAGCCTAGCTAAACACAGTTAATTAAGTCTGAAACTGCATAATATTTAAGAAGATGGAATGGTCAAGGTGTCAAAATAGTTCTGAAAGTAGACCAAAAGGAGGCTAATGGATGAAGGTGTCTGTCATATGATCTGTAAACCTTTCCTCCATAGCTGTGACATGTTTCCACATCTTTCTTGTGCCTAGGTAATATCCAACGATTTTCAAAAGAAATCTCTTCCATAATGTACCTTCAGTGTTGGCATCACTTTTTTAATACTGGGAATTAGACCCCAGGGGCACTCTACCTCTGAGTATATAGTATAGCCAGCCCTTTTTATTCTTATTTTGAAACAGGGTCTTGCTAAGTTGCTGAGGTTGGCCTTGAACCTGCGCTCCTCCTGTCTCAGCCTCCCAAGTACTGGGATTACAGGCATGCGCCACTGTGTCCGCCAGGCCTCACTGTTTCTGATGTTCCTTTGCAGAGCTACCATATGTTTCTTGTATTAATCCAGTCAGGGCATGTGAATAAAAGAAAAGCCAGTATATGGCAAAAGTACTAATATATTTTTTCTCTTACCTATTGTTCAGAAACTGAATCTTCTGGTTTGCCCTTAATGATACTATATTAAAATAAAGTAATAAAGCCTTTGTGAAGATTTGTAAGTTGCTATAGTTCTTCAGAAAATCTTAATTAGGTAGACTTTTCTGTTTTAATTAGTTCACAGAAGTAAATATTAAATTATTTGTAGGGAGGTAAGCTGTAAAGAATTTGGTTTCATATATTTTATTGTATGGTTGATAGTCATTATCCAGTGATCCCCACTGGAACATAACCCAGACCACATACATATACCCTTGTTTTTTCTTTTTTTTGTGTGTGGTATTGGGGATTGAACCCCAGGGGCATTCTACCTCCAAGCTACACCCCCATTTTTTTTTTATTATTTATTTTGAGGCAGGGTTTCACTAAGTTGCAGAGGGCCTCACTAAGTTGTTGAGGCTGGCCACGAACCTGCGATCCTCCTGTCTCAGCCTCCCAAGTACTGGGATTACAAGCATGTGCCACCACGCTCGGCTTATTTTTTCTTGTTTAGATGTCAAAAGCTTACATTTCCAGAATATAGTTATAGTTTTTATTTTTTTCATTTATTCTGTCTGTGTTTATGTTTTTATGGATTTTATTTTTTTGTACTGAGGATGGAACACAAGAGCCTCTGGGCTATACTACCGCCCTATTTTATTTTTTATTTTGAAACATGGTCTTACTAAGTTGCTGAGGGCCTCACTAAGTGGCTGAGACTGTCCTCAAACCTGCCATCCTCCTGTTTCAGCCTCCCAAGTACTGGAAGAATAGGCATGCACCACCACACCCAGCTTATCAGTTCTTTAATATTTTTTCTTAAGCTTTTATAAAACTATCTCCCATATCGTTATTCTGTTTTAGAACTTATCTATTTAAACTTTTTTTGTTTCAGAGACGACCACCAGATAATTCTTTTTATGTGCGGACATGTAACAAGAATCCAAAGAAAACAAAATGGTGGTATCATGGTAAGCAATTGTAGTTGGAATAACTTTTTAGCATTTTGGTTTGAAAGATTATATATGTGTTTGCTAAGACCTGGGAAAACGAAGGGAAGATATAATTGATGTTATATTTATGTAATATGGAAAACCATTTTTTTTTCTTTGCGGTACTGGGGATTGAACCCAGGAGCGTTCTACCTCCAAGCTACACCCCCGGCCCTATTTTTTATACTTTATTTTGAAACCAGGTCTCACAAAGTTGCAGAGGGCCTCACTAAGTAGCTGAGGTTGGCCACAAACCCGGATCCTCCCAAGTACTGGGATTACAAGCATGTGCCACCACGCCTGGCTGGAAAACCATTTTTAAAAATATTGCAAGTTTTTTTTTTTCTTTGTGTGTGGTACTGGGGATTGAACCCAAGGGCATTCTACCCCCAGCCGGATTTTTTATTCTTTATTTTGAAGCTTTTCTGATTCTAATAGTTGTCCATCAAAAAACATTGAAGTTCTGGTAATTTTTAGCTTTATCAGGTACTCTTGCCGGGCGTGGTGGTGCACGCTTGTAATCCCAGTACTTTGGGAAGCGGAGACCGGAGGATCCGGGTTTGTGGCCAGCCTCAGCTCCCTCTCTCTCTCTCTCTCCCTGTCTCTCTCCCTCTCTCTCTCTCCCCCTGTCTCTCTCTCTCTCTCTCTCCCCCTGTCTCTCTCTCTCCTTAGTGAGGCCCTCGCAACTTTGTGAGACCCGGTTTCAAAATAAAAAAGTATAAAAAATAGGGCCGGGGGCGTAGCACGGAGGTAGAACGCCGCTGTGTTCAATCCCCGGTACCACAAAAAAAAAAAAGGTACTCTTGATAATTTTAAATTTCTGTTGTCCTTTTTGGGAAGGTAATAGGAACTTTATAATTCAGAGCTGCTAGCATAGTTTCTAAATTAATCATACCCAGAGGTATTTTAAAAGCAAAGAGGTTTTGTTCCTTAATTCCTGGGGGCAATTCAATCCTAGGGCCTTATGCACACTCCACAAGTGCTCTGCCACCGAGCTGTACTACCCTAGCCCTTACTTTTTGAAGTGAATGAATAAAAATCACCCTCTGTGATTTATGTCTACATAAAAGCATCACCTTTGTTTTCCTGGTTGTTTTTGGTTTCTGGTTGACCTAGTAAGAAATTAAAACTGGCAAAACTTAACAGATATATATGGCCTTCCCCCCCCTTATCTTTCTATCCAGGGTGAAACCTCTGTATCCTCACTTATACTGAGAATGTTTTAAATTTGAGTTCTTCAAGTGTTAAAATAAAAGATCAGAGCCACAGCAGTGCCATTATGCTAGCAGTTAAAAATTAGAAAACAGTCAGGCATGGTGGCACACGCCTATAATCCCAGTACTTAGGAGGCTGAGACAGGAGGATTGCAGGTTTGAAACCAGCTTCAATAATTTAGCAAGGCCCTCAGCAACTTAGCAAGACCCTGTTTCTAAATAAAATATAAAAAAGGAGCCAGGCCTGGTGGTGCACAGTTGTAATCCCAGTACTTGGGAGGCAGAGACAAGAGGATCACAGGTTCGTAGCCAGCCTCAGCTACTTAGCGAGGCCCTCTGCAACTTAGTGAGATCCTGTTTCAAAAAAAATAAAATAAAAAATAGGGCTGGGGGTGTAGCTCGAAGGTAGAATGCCCCTGAGTTCAATCCCCAGTATTGCAAAAAATTAATTAATTAATTAAGTAAGTAAAATAGGGCTGGGGGTATAACTCAGAGGTAGAATGCCCTGGGTTCAATCCCCAGCACCATAAAGGACAATAAAAAAGTACAGTGGGGAAAAAATATCATTATTAAGAGCCATGGAAATATGAAAACTTGGGATAATGTTAATGAAAAATACATAAGACCTAACAGAAAAAAAATAACAAAACTTTGAGAACTGTGAAAAAAGTAGATACTTTAATGAGAAAAGTACATTGTTTTTTCCTTTCCTTTTTGTTTTTTTCTTTTTGTGATGCTGGGATTGAACTCAGGGGCTACACCCCCAGACTGATTTTATTTTTTATTTGGAAACAGGGTCTCACTAAGTTGCTGAGGCTGGCCTCAAACCTGCATCCTCCTCTCTCAGCCTCTGAAGTGCTGGGATTACAGGCATGAGCCACCATACCTGGGTGGTGGTATATTATGGGGGTATTTTGTATTTTGTATTTTGTGGTACTATGGATTGAACCCAGTGGCATTCTACCTCTGAGCTACACCTCCAGCCCTGTTGTATTTTTATTTTGAAACAGGGTCAAGGCTGTCCTTGAAACTGTGATCCTCCCATGTTAGCCTCCCAACTACTAAGATTATAGGCATGCACCCCCACACCTGGCTACATTGTTTTTTAAAAATATAATTTCAGAGCCGGGCGTGATGGCCCACAGTTGTAAAATCCCAGTATTTGAGCAACTGAAACAGGAGGATCGCAGGTTCAAAGCCAGCCTCAGCTACTTAGTGAGGCCCTCCAGAACTTAAACCCTGTTTCAAAATAAAGAATAAGCCAGGTGTGGCGGCACACACTTGTAATCCTAGTACTTGGGAGGCTGAGAC
Source organism: Glis glis (assembly GCA_004027185.1). Classification (NCBI taxonomy): domain Eukaryota; kingdom Metazoa; phylum Chordata; class Mammalia; order Rodentia; family Gliridae; genus Glis; species Glis glis. Next base: position 4,449 of record PVJS01023018.1, on the reverse strand, counting down.
AGGAGAATTGCAGGTTCGAGGACAGCCTCAGCAATTTAGTGAGGCCCTCTGCAACTTAATGAGACCCTGTTTCAAAATAAAATAGGGCTGGGGGGTGTAGCTTGGAGGTAGAATGCCCCTGGGTTCAATCCCCAGGACCACAAAATAAATAAAATCGTAATACTCCCAAGTACTACAATTAAAGGTGTGCACCACCACACCCGGCTGAAAACTTTTTTTTTTTTTTTTTTTTTTTTTGCAGTATGGGGATTGAACCCAGGGGCATTCTACCTCCGAGCTACACTCCCAGTCCTAAAATAAAAATAGAGAATAAAAAATAGGCCTGGGGGTGTAGCTTGGAGGTAGAATGTTCCTGGGTTCAATCCCCAGTACCGCAAAAAAAAAAAGAAAAATAGATATATAAAATTTCAGTAAAAATATAGTGGAATGATAGAAGTAAGTGTTTGAAAAGTTTGGAAAAAATAATGTTAGAAGAGTAGTTTGAATTTTGAAATGGAGAAAATTAATCTGACATCAAGACATTACTGTAAGAATAAATCATCTAATAGAATTACTAGTTTAAGTGGTGGTGCACGCTTGTAATCCCAGTACTTTGGAAGGCAGAGACCGGAGGATCCAGGTTTGCGGCCAGCCTCAGCTCTCTCGCTCTCTCTCTCCCTGTCTCTCTCTCTTTCTTTCTCTCTCTCCTTAGTGAGGCCCTCCGCAACTTCGTGAGACCCAGTTCCAAAACAAAGCATAAAAAATAGGGCCGGGGGTGTAGCGCGGAGGTAGAACACCCCTGCGTTCAATCCCCAGTACCGCAAAAAAAAAAAAAAAAGAATTACTGGTTTAAGCCCTGTTGTGTATGAGATTTGGTGAACACATTATAAATCATTGAGAAGAGAAAAGATTGTTTGTTCATTTATTCATTGGTACTGGGGATTGAACCCAGAGGCATTCTACCTCCAAGCTACACCCCCAGCCCAATTTTGTTTCTTATTTTATTTTTTATTTGATAACAGGGTCTCACTAGGGTTCTGAGAGCCTCACTAGGTAGCTGAGGCTGACTTCGAACCTGCGATCCTCCTGTCTCAGCCTCCCAAATGCTGGAATTACAAGCATGTGCCACCACGCCTGGCTTGAAAAGATTATCGAGTAACTATCTTAGGAAATTGGTAATCATTTTGGGAAATACATTTTCATTTTTACCTTATATATAGACTATTTCCTATAGATTAAGTATTTTTAAAAGTACAATAAAAAAGAAGAGGCTTTTTTTTTTTTTTTTTTTTGCGGTACTGGGGATTAAACCCAGGGCCTTGTGCATTCTAGGCAAGTACTCTACCACTGAGCTACATCCCTAGCCCTTTCGGTCTTATTTTGAGATAGGATCTTGCCAAGCTGCCCAGGCAGGCCTTGAACTTCAGATCCTCTTTCCTCAGCCTCCTGAGTAGCTGACTAACTGGTGTTCTTCACTGTATCCAACAGAGCAATAGGATTGAACCCAAAGATGTTCCAACACTGAACTACATGCTCAGCCCTGTTTGTTTTTCTGTTTATTTGTACTGGGGATTGAACCCAGAGGCATTCTACATCTGAACTACACCCCTAGCCCCCCCTTTTTTTTGAAACAGAATCTTGCTAAATTGCTGAGGCTGGCCTCAAACCTATAATCCTCCTCGCTCAGCCTCCCAAGAACTGGGATTACAGGTGTCAATACCAGGCCTGGCTGTTTTTTATTTTGAAACAGGATCTTCCTAAGTTTTTGTGCACCAGCCTCGACCTGTGATCCTTGTGTCTCAGCCTCTCAAGTACTGAGATTACAGGCATGCACCACCATGCCTGGCAAAAACATACTTTTATTTATTTATTCATTCATTTATTGTGTGTGTGTGTGTGTGTGTGTGTGTGTGTGTGTGTGTGTGTGTGTGTTACTGGGGTTGAACCCAGGGGCATTCTACCTCTGAGCTGTACCCCCAGCCCTATTTTTTATTTTGAAACAGGGTCTCACTAGGTTGATGAGGCTGTCCTTGAACCTGTGATCCTCCTGTCTCAGCCTCCCAAGTACTAGGATTAAAGGTATGCACCACCACACCCGGCTAAAAACTTTTTTTTTTTTTTTTTTTTGCAGTACTGGGGATTGAACCCAGGGGCATTCTACCTCCAAGCTACACCACCAGTCCTATTTTTTATTCTTTATTTTGAAACAGGATCTCATTAAGTTGCGGAGGGCCTCATTAAGTAGCCGAGGCTGGCTATGAACCTACAATCCTCCTGTCTCAGCCTCCCAAGTACTGGGATTACAAGCGTGCACCACCACGCCCAGCTTAAAAACATACTTTTAAAGTGCAATTTTCCCACTTTCACTCTATTGTTAGAAGGTACTATTCCTGTTTCTCCCTTCTCAGTACCCAATAGAGGTAGGAACCTCTAATGGTGACTTACACAGTTGCAGTTATTTATGAGAAGTTGTTTACCCAAAGATACTTCCACAATTTCTCATTTTCTTTTAAATAAGAAATGGGGCCGGGCATGGTGGCGTACTCTTGTAATCCCAGTACTTGGGAGGCTGAGACCAGAGGATCCGGGTTTGTGGCCAGCCTCAGCTACTTAGTGAGGCCCTTCACAACTTAGGGAGACCCTGTTTCAAAATAAAGAATAAAAAATAGGGCTGGGGGTGTAGCTCAGAGGTAGAATGCCCCTGGGTTCAATCCCCAGTACCGCAAAAAAATAAAAAAAAAAATAAAAAAAGAAATGGGGAAAGGTGCTGGGCATGGTGGAGCATAGCTGTAATCCCAGTACTTGGGAGGCTGAGGCAGGAGGATCGTAGGTTCAAGGCCAATGTGCAGTAACTTAGACTCTGTTTCAAAATAAAAAGGGCTGGGGTGTAGCTCAGAGGTACAATCCCCGTGAGTTCAATCCCCAGCACCATACACGGTAATCATACTGTAATAATGCATAACCCGTCAGTTTTGTTTGTTTGAATGTTTCAGATGTCAGCTTATCTTTTTTCTTCTTAGCTGTTTTAGTTTCAGAAGATCTTCATTTATCATGCTCTCTCTTTAATGCCCACTTAGTAAGAAATACGGGCTTTTGTTATTTCTTAGTATCATCTAACTCTCAAAGGATTGCAAGGACAGACCAAATTCCATATGTGATCTGCAAAGCTAACCAAAAAATATCAGCGATTCAGGGCTGAACATGTAGCTCAGTGGCAGAGTGTATGCCTAGCATGTGCAGGACCCTAGGTTCAATCCACAGCACTGGGAAAAAAAACAACTACCAAGGTTTGCTTGGAATTTGATAAACTCACTGGAACACTTAGCATTTCAGTTTCTAGAGACCAAGTGGAATTGTGCTTCTGTGCTACCAAGCTCCACAATTATTCTCTGTGGTGCTAACCAACATACTTGGGTCAAGGTGGGTCAGAGAGTTTCTCAGGAGTAAGTGGAGAGGCAAGCAAGTTTTCGATTTAGGTAGTGATAATATATGTACTCCAAAGTGGGCTTCCTGCATATAGGATGGAGACTCTTACTGCACAACAACAGATCTGAAATTCACTTCATCTCTTGGTTCTACAAGAGGAAGACTCAGCTGACATGCCAAAGTTGAACCTTCAGGTTTCAGGATTGGGTTCTTGGAAACACTTCTTTCAGTTTAAATTCATGATCTTCCATGTGATTTAGTATCTCTCTCTTTCTTTTTTTTTTTTTTAATGTGGTACTGGGGATTGAAGCCAGGGGCATTTTACCTCTGAGCTACATCCACAGCTCTTTTTATTTCTTGTTTTTTATTTGTTTTGAAACAGGGACTTGCTATGTTGCTGAGAGTCTTGCTACATTGCTGAGGCTGTCCTCCAACCTGAGATCCTCCTGTCTTAGCCTCCCAAGTACTGGGGTTACACCTGGCTCATTTAGTATCTCTTGAAAATTAGGCCAGTCACTGCTACCTTACTGTTACTATCTTTGTATAGTTGATACCTTATGTTGATTTATTTTGAGATTCTTTAGTAAAATATAAAAAGTAACCCTATTAGTATTATTAGTGCAGCAGCAAGCCTGGCTAACATCCCACTTCTTATCTACTAACTTGTGTTACTACGTTTCTTTTAGTCTTATGTCTCTAGGATTATCAATGGAGATGAGTTTTCAATATGTTTTTTTTTTTTTTTTGCGGTACCGGGGATTGAACGCAGGGGCATTCTACCTTCGCGCTACGCTCCCGGCCCTATTTTTTATACTTTATTTTGAGACCGGGTCTCACGAAGTTGCGGAGGGCCTCACTAAGTAGAGGGAGAGAGAGAGACAGAGAGAGAGAGACAGAGAGAGAGAGAGCGTGCGCGCCATGCGCCCGTGAGCTGAGGCTGGCCGCAAACCTGGATCCTCCGGTCTCCGCCTCCCAAAGTACTGGGATTACAAGCGTGCGCCACCACGCCCGGCTTTTTTTTTTTTTTTTTTTTTTTTTTTTTTT